>NW_026495464.1:0-12821 GCF_026875155.1 Cherax quadricarinatus | reverse complement strand
ACTCCATCACTGTCTTGCCTAAGCTCGGTGCTTTACAATACTGTTATAAAACTGCAACATTAACACCCCTCTTCAGAAGTGCAGGCACCTGTACTTTCCCATCTCCAGGACTCAAGTCGGCCTGCCGGTTTCCCTGAACTCCCTTCATAATTGTGCATACTTTGCTCACACTCCAACAGACGTCAAATATTAAAAACCATTTGTTCTCCATTCACTCCTTATCAAAAACATGCTCACGCATGAGCCTCCGGGAAGTCCAAGCCCCTCGCCACACAAAAACCTCCTTTACCCCTCCTCCACCCTTTCCTAGGGCCGACCCTACCCCGCCTTCCTTACACTACGACTGATACACTCTTGAAATTCATTCTGTACGCTCCATTCTCTCCACATGTCGAACCACCTCAACTACCTTCTCAGCCTCCTGGACACACAGGTTTTGGTAATCCCGCACCTATCCTCCTAACTTCCAAACTACGAATCTCTGCATTATATTCACAACAACACATTGCCCTCAGACATGGACATCTCCACTGCCCTCCAGCCTTCTCCTCGCTGCCACATTCATCACCCATTCTTCACACCATATAAGAAGCGTTGTTTAAAACTATACTTCTCATACCTTCCCCTCTTTGCCTTCCAAAGACAAAGTTCTTTTGTCTCACAGACTCTATGTGACCACTCACACTTTACCCTCAACAATTCTATGATTCACCTCATTCTTTCATAGACCCATCCGCTGGACACGTCCCACTCCCTAATATCTGAATACATTCACCTCCTCCATACTCTTCTCCCTCCAATCTGATATCCAACTCTTTCATCACCTCAATCTTTTTGTTATCCTATAACCTTATCTGTTCCTGTATTCAATTTTAATTTTCTTCTTTTGCACACCCTACCAAATTCATTCCACCAATCTCGGCAACTTCTCTTCAGAATCTCCCAAGTGCACTGCAGTCATCAGCAAAAGAGCAACTGTGACAACTCCCACTTTATGTGTGATTCTTTATCTTTTAACTCACGCCTCTATTGGCCAAGGACCTCGGCCTTTACTTCTCTTACAACCCCATCTATAAATATATTAAACAACCCACGGTGACATCACACATCCTTGTCTAAGGCCTACTTTTACTGGGAAATAATTTCCCTCTTTCCTACATCTCTACTTGAGCCTCACTATCTCGTTTAAAAAACCTTCACTGTTTCAGTAACCTACCGCCTATACCATACACCTGCAACATCTGCACATTTGCCCCCCTATCCACCCTTGTAATACGCCTTTTCCAAATCCATACATGCACACAAAGGCCCTCTTTTGCCTTATCTAAATACTGTTCACTATATGTTTCACTGTCAACACCTGGTCCACACGCCCCTAATTTTCCTAAAGCCTCTTGTTACACTGCTATTCCTATTCTCCGTCTTACTCTTATTCTTTTCAATATTAACTTCTCCATACACTTTACCTGGAATAATCACTGACTTATCCCCCTATAATTTTTGCCACTCTCTTTTGGTCCCTTTGCCTTTATACAAGGAACTATGCATGCTCTTGCCAATCCCTAGTTACCCTTACCCTCTTCAATACATTTATTAAATATTGCCACCAACACTCCAAAACTATATCCCCACCTGACTTTTAACATTTCTATCTGTATCCATCAATCCCCGGATGCCTTACCCCCTTTCATTTATACTTACTGCCTCACGAACTTCCCCCAAACTCACAAACGGCTTTCCTCACTCCTACAAGATGTTATTTCCTCCTTGCCCTCTACATGAAATCACAGCTTCCCTATCTTCATCAACATTTAACCAATTTCCTCAAAATATTCCTCCATCTTCCCAATACCTCTTAACTCTCCATTTAATAACTATCCTCTCCTATTTTTAACTGACAAATCATTTGTTCTCGAGGCCTCCCTTCAACTTGTTAATATCACTCCAAAACTTTTTCTTATTTTTCAAACAAAATTTGCTGATTAATCTCACCCACTCTTCATTTGACTCACATTTTACATTTGCATCACACTCTCTTAACCTCTCTCTTTTCTCCATATACTCTTACCTCCATGCATCACTTCTTCTTTGTAAAACTTCTCATATGCTAACTTTTCTCCCTTACTACTCTCTTTACATCATCCATTCCATCTGTAGCTCCTCTTTCCCTCCCGCACCCACTTTCTGTAACCACCAACATCTGACTGAAACACTCTAACACACATTTTTTAAACCTAACCTATACCTCTTCGACCCCATTGCCTCATGCTTCTCTCTAGCCTCATCTATCCTCAATAGCTGTTATATCTTTGGCCCGTAACTACCGCCTCGTCTTTTAGGTTTATAAACCTTCACCTCTCTCTTCCTGATGTTTCTATTCTCCTTGTATCCCATCCACCTTTTCACTCTCAGAGTAGTTCAACTAGAAAGTGATCTGATATATCTGTGGCCCTCTATAAACATGCTACATCTTGAAGTCTACTCAACAGTCTTTTATCTACCATACATTAATCAACCAACTACTGTCATTTGCCCTTTCATCATATCCTGAATACTTATTTATCATCTTTTTCTTAAAATATGTATTTACTTAAACTAAACCCCTTTCTATACATAAGTTCAATCAAAGGGGCTCCCATTATCATTTACACCTGGCACCCAAAACTTACTACCACACCCTCTCTAAAAGTTTCTCCTACTTTAGCATTCAGTCCCCATACCACAATTACTCTCTCACTTGGTTCAAATGGCTCCTATACATTCACTTAACATCTCCCAAAAATCTCCTCTCCTCTGCATTCCTCTCTTCTCCAGGTGATACAGCATATTTTGACCCTCTTTTTTGATCCAACCTTTACTTTAATCCACGTAATTTCTTGAATTTACCACTATATTCTTCTTTTCTCCTTCCATAAATGATCCTTCAACATTACTGCTACCCCTTCCTTTGCTCTAACTCTCTCCGATTACTCCAGATTTAATCCCTATTTATTCCCCCCACCGAAACTCTCCTACCCCTTCAACTTTGTTTTGCTAGGGCCAGGCCATCAAATTCTGTTCATTCATAAACATCAGCAATCTCTGTTTCTTGTCATCCGCACACCATCCACGCAAATTTAAGCATCCAAGTTTTTATAAAGTTTTTCTTCTTCTCTTTTTTGTAAATGTCTACTGGAGAAGGGTTACTAGCCCAATGCTCCCGGCATTTTTAGTCGGCCTATTACGATCACGCCACATGGTTACAGAGGAAAGATTTCTTTTCCACTGCCCTGGACAATAGAGAAATAAGAAGAACAAGAAGCTATGTAGAAAAAGGGAGAAACACCTAGATGATATGTATATATATATGCATTTTGNGTGCGTGTCTGTGAAGTGTGACCAAAGTGTAAGTAGGAGTAGCAAGATATCCCTGTTATCTAGCGTGTTTATGAGACAGAAAAAGAAAATATGTCAGCAATAAACACCAGTCACCCAGGGCGACTGGTGTTTATTACTGACTGGAAAAATACTATAAAGACATTGCAATATCATCTGTAGACAACTGGGACCTCTTCTATGGCAGATAAAATATGTATGCCAGGGTGGTTGTTCAGTTATCTAGGTATGGAGTGGGAGCCCTGGGCAGTGCACCAGAGGGAGCTGTTAGGTCTTTAAACTAGAAATAATTAGTGGCATTGTTTTTTGTTGGAAAGCAATGATATATGACATTATAGGCAGAATGAAGTAGAATTATTGGTGAATATTTGAAACCCATTGGCACTAGGGGATAAGGACAATAATAGAGATAGTGGGGTTGGAGGAATGAGCAGGGATGGAAAAGAAAAGAGACGGTTTCCAAATACGTATTATACAGATCGTTGTAGCGTGATACAAAATGAATTAATTGAGATTAGTTGCAGGTGTGAGTAACACTGACATATTTACTGAAACTCTGATGGGGTTTATTATAAACAAGTGGAACATAACTGTTGAATGTCACATTCAGGGCTTGAAATAGTTCCACATTGATAGAAGTAACTGGAAAAGAGGTGGAGTGGCACTGTATGTCCAAGAACAATTATATTGCTACATAAAAGTCGGTATATAGACTTAGAGAGCACAAAAGAGTCCGTGTAGGGTTTTCAAAGGGGCACGGAAAATTAATTTTAGGTTGGTCATGGACCAACGAAGACAACTTTGGGAAGAAACTGTTAAGGCCACAAGGCAAGATAATGTAGTATTCTAGGATACTTTAACTTTAGTCAAATTCACTGGAATTCTTTGACTTGGAATCTTGAGTCAACCGACTTCCTGGAGGTAGTTCAAGTTTGTTTACTTCTCTGGAACAGTGAGTGACATAACCATCGAAGGAAAATAACATAATTGATTTGCTTCTGGTTATCAAGGATACTCTTGTTAATAATTTAGAGATTGAAAAGGACACTGGTACAAGAGAACGCAATTCTATTACATTTAGTATTGAATGGAAGTGTGATAGTAGCGATAATTTAGTAACAGTCCTAGATTTTACCTTCGCAGATAACAATGGGCTTAGACAACACTTGTCATTTGTGGACTGAAGTAACGAAGAGAACAATCAATATGACGTTTTTCTGAACACTGTAACGCTGTGTAAAGAACATTTATTCCGTTTACGGAAATGAGGTCCAACAGTAATGATGCGATAAAAAAAAACAAAAAAAAAAAAATAAAAAAAAAAAAAAAAAAATGTTAAGAAGAATATGTTTTCAAAAATCTTTTAGGAGGGAAGGAATTGCTAGGAGTATAAAAAAAGAGGAGAGTGACATCTCAAGGGTCAATATAATCTCATTAAAAAGGGATGTTAAAACAAGCATATGATTTCGGCAAAAACTAACCCCAGTGACTTTTTCCAGATATATTAGAACAAAGGTTAGATAAACGGTAGGTCCTGTTTTAAAACTAACTCTGGCACCAGCTTATTGAAAAGAGAATGCAATGTGCGTCGATTTTTAATACTTAATTCCCATTCGGTTATCACAGAAGACACTAACTATATCTAAGTAACGTTTATAGTTAGCCTGAACAAAATGTATACATAATTGCACAGTCACTAACGGTATGATAACCAAACAAGTTCACCGATTAAAACAAAATTCAGCCCGGGCTCTAAAGAACTTTTTCTTCAAGGGCTCGTAAGGAGTTCGAAATGGAACTTTGTGAACCATTAACTATCTTTTTTAATATATGGCAAATTGGTATAATGTCTTAGATGTGAGACAGCTAATGTAATTCTTAACGAGTTTACTGGAGAGAGTTCCGGGGGTCAACGCCTCCGCTGCCCGGTCTGTGACCAGGCCTCCTGGTGGATCAGAGCCTGATCAACCAGGCTGTTACTGTTGGCTGCACGCAAACCAACGTACGAGCCACAGCCCGGCTGATCAGGAACTGACTTTAGGTGCTTGTCCAGTGCCAGCTTGAAGACTGCCAGGGGTCTGTTGGTAATCCCCCTTATGTATGCTGGGAGGCAGTTGAACAGTCTCGGGCCCCTGACACTTATTGTATGGTCTCTTAACGTGCTAGTGACACCCCTGCTTTTCATTGGGGGGATGTTGCATCGTCTGCCAAGTCTTTTGCTTTCGTAGTGAGTGATTTTCGTGTGCAAGTTCGGTACTAGTCCCTCTAGGATTTTCCAGGTGTATATAATCATGTATCTCTCCCTCCTGCGTTCCAGGGGATAAGTCATTATTGTCAAGTTATCGCTCAATGAGTCTGACCTCAACTGTAGGCAAATTACTAGTCAGTTATAAAAAGTCATCTTGACAAGCGTAATTTGATCTAAGATACTCAGCATGGATTCACGAGGGGCCTTTCCTGCCTGATATTCATTCGAGTTGAATAACATCACGGTGGCTGGTTTACCTAAATTAAATTACCTCACATCTTATCAGATCAAAGATTTACCGAACTATTAAATCATTCCTTCAAGATATATCTCAATTATGATCTTACCTGGTCTACAAATATCTCACGAGGGGATAAACTAATTATTGGTACCTCCTAGATTACCACAGCTGAAACTCACACAAACACACACATACACCCTCGCGGAGGCACTGTATGTGAAACTACCTGAGGTGTGGAAGACAGCAAATGTAGTCTCAGTTTTTATGAATGGAGAGAGGCAGGCAGCATCAATCTACAGACCAGTGTCATTTACATGTATGCAGATTCATGGAGAAGCTTGTCAGGAAATTGTGGTGGAGCACCAAGTAAGAAATAAGCTCATACACAATAACAAGCATGGTTTCAGGGAAGGGAAATCCTCTGTCACAAACTAAATGAGGTTTTCCTATAAGGTGACAGAAGTAAGAGAGGTGAGAGATGGGTGGGTAGACCGCATTTTCTTGGACTTTAAGAAGGCTTTCGACACAGTCCCGCTGACCCAGTAGCGGCCAATGATGAGGCGGGGCCAGGAGCTATGAATCGACCCCTGCAACCACAATTAGGTGAGTACAACTAGGTTGACTACACAACACTCACACACACACACACACACACACACACACACACACACACACACACACACACACACACACACACACACACACACATACACACATTTCTACAGCACAGTGGAGTGGAGGAGTCACATGCGTTTGAGCTCGTGTATTGGTGGTAGTTTCTGACTGTACCATAGGGAATTGAGTTGGGATATAGGCTGTGCAAAAACTTAAGAGAGCATACATCACTTAAACCCCGCTAAAAGGAAAATAAGTGCATCATAGAAGAGGAAAACATAGATAATAGTGCAATGTGTTTTAAGTGCGGCTGGGGTCAAGGAAGGGGAACAGGTTGTGTTACACGCTAAATAGCGGTTGCTGCCACACACTACGTAGTGAGTATTTGAAGCATAAGTGCGACTCAAGAAGTGAGAGAGAGATAAGTATAGATGCTTGTCAGTAAATACAGTGAGCGCAGTGGAAAACGTTAGATGAGTAGTACTACAGTGCCTACAGGAAGGTAGTAAAAAAAATTTACCGAGAATCATCAAGGCTCTTCCACAACGCGTTGCAACAAAGCAGGTACTGCCCCTCCTGACGGACAGGCAACGTGACACTACACTGCCAGCCGCACGTAATATACACCAAGTTGGAGTCTGCATGAGGTCATAGTACAGTCTTAGCTGGAAACTGGGGCGTCACTCTCCTGGAGCTATCAGAATTAGAAATAAGCGCATATATAGCACTTAAAAGAATTTACTGATGTGTAGGAGAGCAAAGCAGTTAAATGGAAAGGTAGCTAGGGTGGACACGCGGCTCCCCACATAGGCACACACACATACATACATACACACACAGTAAGTGAGGCCTAGTGTTACAGAATTGAACGTAATTTTAAGCACACAAGACACTGCACAGTGGGAACCAAGCGATAGGGTTCATATGTAGGACATAAGTGGGTAATAAGGACTCGCATTCATAAACAAACACACACACACACACACACACACACACACACACACACACAAAACACACACACACACACACACACACACACACACACACACACACACACACACACAGGAACAAGCAGTCACACACTTGTAAAAGCTGTAGAACACATGCACACACACATACACATGACTTCACACCCTCCTGCAAACTGACCTGATAACCCTCCCTCCCTCAGTCCCTATTACATTCCACTATCCACTCCACATTTCCTCTCTCTCTCTCTCTCTTTCTTCATTTTTTTTACACAGGGTTTGACAAGGTTATGGATCACTAGCTTTATTGACAAGCTATTTACAGGATAAGGATTCCTAACTTTATTGGCAAGCTAATAGCTGTTACCTACATCAGCTCAATTGAAAGCATTTTTATTGTTATTAGACATACAAGTGGGGAACAGCATCTATGGGCCAGCAAGCATTTTCATTAGATCAACTGACTTTATCTCGTTGACATCATTATGCTGTACGAATGTGTTCCATACTCGAGACATCCTGGGTATATATGATCTCAGATGGAGTGATGTTATGGAGAAGGGTACAGCCAGAGTGAAGTTGCTGCTTTCTGCCCATCTTGTGGCATAAAAGCTTGTTTCACGCTGTCCTCGAAGTGGATTCAAGTGTGGTACTTTGACAATATTGGCCTTGTACATAAACAGTAAGGCACCCACATCCTCCTGTGTTGAAGGCTATGCTGAATGACAGATCTATCCAGGATTGGTCCAGGCGAGAAAGGGGGGTGGGAAATGAGACGTCTTGCTATGTTCTTACTCTGTCATGCAGGTCAAAGATGAGACGGGTGCAGACAAAACCAAGAAAGTGGAGCATACTCAAGGTAAGAGGGGGGGTACTTGGCCTCATACAGAATCTTTTGAACCCCTACTGTCAAGCAGAATGCGGAGATAAGGCGAAAGTGCTGTCGCTCTCCTGGCTGCCGTCTTTTGCAAGATTTACAACATGGGTTTTTTCATGGTCAGTTTGGAGTCAAATTTCACCCAAGGATATCAAATTCTACTCCAGGTGCAAACCCTCCCATTAATCCTTACTACTGCACCAGCATTACCATCATGGTGCCTAGAGACCATCATCATTTGCATTTTCTTAAGGGGAAAATGTTACTTCCATCTATTTCCCAAGGTTTGCATACTTTCTGGCTCTCTCCCTGTGTTAGTTGTGATGAGTAAGCTTAGGAGCAGCTGTATTTTTCTCTTGGAAAAGTGGAATGTCAGTGTATAGTCGTCTTCTGATATGAATCAGGATTTCTGGGATTAAGATGGAAGCAGGTCAATGAAGTAGCATTCCACAACATACGGTTCCAGCACGCTTCTTGTGGAAAACACTTGCCCAATGGATGTCTTGAATATGAAAGTAATCATGAGGGGAGACAAAGCATAGAGCTGCAATTCCCATTGCATTGAAGTTTTGCTAAGAGGCCCTTGTGGCCACACCCGGTCGAAAGCACCATGCAATGTCCAGTGTACCACACAGATGACTTTGGATTGCATCCAGTACTGGTGCCACTCCTAGTGGAGAGGTTTAACAAACAGATCAGCAGGCAGAGTAACCTTAACTGAAGCCTATTGACGGTCACAAAGTAGTGTAGTGGTAGTCCAAAAAAAACTCTCTATTTGTCTTTGAGATTATTGTCTCAAGGAACTTACCAGTATTTTGAAGTGAGGTGACACTTGGTCTGTAGTTGCGATTCTGCTCTGCTATTCTTTTTGTGAACAGAAAACTACATTTGCCTCTTTCCATTTAATGTATACTAGGCAGTGCTGAAAAAAATGCTAAGGTAGAGTGTGCTGGCTGGTTGCACATCTTCTCAGCAAACTTGGGCTCAACTTGTTGGGCCACAGGCCTTTCCTTGGTTTTTAAGTGATTTAAGACAGAAATGCACCTCTTCTGCGATATTGTCACAATTGACACAGTATTGACAGAAAGTTTTGCGCTAGCCAAGGGAGGGTCCCATTCTGGATCAGGAACTTGATTTTTTTTAGCAAAGTGTTCGGCAAAAGAGGTCCGCTTCTCTTGACTACTAGTAGAGGTGTCTAATCCTGTTGATTTATAGGCGGACTGAGTTCTCAGGCAGATAACCTAGTCTGTCCTTGACAGGGACCACTAGGTTTGGGCTATCATACTGTGCTTGCTTTCTTGTTTGTGTCCACTCCCACTTAGCAATGACCACTTTTGAATGTCACCAAAATGCCTACAGCTTGCTGTTCAAGTTCTTGTTATAGGTGGTAGGATGTCTCTTGTACCTTCGCCATGATTTGTACTTAGCAGTAGCAGCCTCTCTAAAACGAAAGCCAAACCATCAGTGATCTGTAGGCTTCGTCACATATTGCCGGTGAGGAATGTGTTTTTGTTGTAGATTAAGGATGTGTCCATTGAAAGCTTTCACTGGTTGTCAACAAACCCGTGAGAGAAGAGCATTCCATCGGTGTTGGCGAGTCCAAAACAAAGGGCTGGCCAATTACCTCTTTCCCATAGCCAGGTTGTGCATGTGGACTCCTCACCTCCTTCTTTTGGGATCTTAAGTGCCGTAAAAACAGCCTTTTGGTCAGATGATCCAACGTGGCGAGGGGTTTGGACAAGGGATCTATACCTTCTGCCGATAACTCACTTGTGTCTAGGGAGGAAGGAGCCAGAGATTGGGGGGTACGGAAAAAAACAAAGGAGTACGGGAAATCAACAAGGTTTTCATTGTCAAATCTACAAGAAGGTCTCAAAAGTCCCTTTGTAAAGGTGTTTGTTGAGGTCACCAACAATTATGATATTGTTGACAGTTTTGTTGGTGAAGAAGGAAGTCATATTTTCCATTAGGAAGTTGATGGTGTCTGCATGTTGCCACTGAGGTCTGTACATTGCACATGCTGGTACAGATGTACTAGTGTTTATGAAAAGCTTGGAAGAACATTCTTTCACGATGTGTAGGCCGGTGGCTAATATCATTGTGCTGAGCATGAACACTTTTAGAGAAGCACACAGCAACACCTCCTCCTTGCCCTTTCTCTCTCTTCTCATCCACGATGTGCAGCCAGCAATTCTTGCAAATTTTTCTGGAGTCCTGTCATCCAAAAATGTTTCAACAACAGCTATCATGTCGGGACGTAGAGTGTTCACAAAACTATGTGTGAGCTCTCCAACATTAGTAATGGAAACCCTCTAATGTTGGCCGAACGCTGCTGATAGACTGGGCTTCTCATAATGTGGTAGTTTGAGGTGGTGGGTGTGTAAGGCATGTAAGGTGCCCTCTCTCTCTCTCTCTCTCTCTCTCTCTCTCTCTCTCTCTCTCTTTATTGACAGTTTTATTGACAATCTATTTACAGGTTAAGGATTCCTAACTTTATTGGCTAAGCTAGAGATGTTGATAAAAATTAGACACATGTGCAACTTTTTGGGTATCTTTATTGAGGAAACTTTTCGCCACACAGTGGCTTCATCAGTCAATACATAGGAGAAACTTGAAGAACAGGAGGGTGAATGAGGGCCACTGATGAAGCACTGTGTGGCGACGAAACGTTTCCTCAATAAAGATTACCAAGAGTAGCACATGTGTCTAATTTATCAAACATGTCGGTTCTTGAACCATCATCTAAGAGATGTTACCTACATCAGCTTATTTGAAAGCATTTTTAATGTTATTAGACATACAAGTAGGGAACAGGATTAAGTTGGAGCCATCTGTGGGCCAGCATTTTCATTTGATCAACTCACTTTATCTCGTTGACATCATTATGCTGTACGAATGTGTTCCATACTCGAGTCATCCTGGGTATATATGATCTCAGATGGGGTGATGTTCTGGAGAAGGGTACAGCCAGAGTGAAGTTGCTGCTTTCTGCCCGTCTTGTGGCATAAAAGCTTGTTTCATGCTGTCATCGATGTGGATCCAAGTGTCTATCTATCTACCTCTCTCTCTCTCTCTCCCCTCTCCCATCTCTCCCCTCTAAAATCTCTCCCCCTCTCATTATCTCTCACCTCTCTCCCATTTCCCATCTCTCTCTCTCCCCTCTCTCTCCCCTGTCTCCCCCTCTCTCTCCCCTCTCTTTGCTCCATCTCCCCTCTCTTTGCTCCCTCTCTCTCTCTCCCCACTACTCTCTCTCTCTCTCTCTCTTTATTGACAGTTTTATTGACAAGCTATTTACAGGTTAAGGATTCGTAACTTTATTGGCAAGCTAAGAGATGTTACCTACATCAGCTTATTTGAAAGCATTTTTAATGTTATTAGACATACAAGTAGGGAACAGGATGAAGGTGGAGCCATCTGTGGGCCAGCATTTTCATTTGATCAGCTGACTTTATCTCATTGACATCATTATGCTGTACGAATGTGAACATCAAAAAGGTATACAATACCGACAGGTTGGTAGGTGAGACACATAAGTAACAGTTAGGCAACTTTATTCCGAAACGTTTCGCCTACACAGTAGGCTTCATCAGTCGAATACTTTCTGCATTCGACTGATGAAGCCTACTGTGTAGGCGAAACGTTTCGGAATAAAGTTGCCTAACTGTTGCATATGTGTCTCACCTGTATGAATGTGTTCCATACTCGAGTCATCCTGGGTATATATGATCTCAGATGGAGTGATGTTCTGGAGAAGGGTACAGCCAGAGTGAAGTTTCTGCTTTCTGCCCGTTTTGTGACCTAAAAGCTTGTTTCACGCTGTCTTCGAAGTGGATTCAAGTGTGGTACTTTGACAATATTGGCCTTGTACATAACAGTAAGGCCACCCAAATCCCTCCTATGTTGAAGGCTCTGCTGAAATGAAAGATCTATCCAGGATGGGTCCAGGCGAGAGATGAGACGTCTTGTTCTGTTTTCTACTCTGTCAAGCAGTCGCAGATGAGAGGGGAGGCAGGCAAACCAAAAAAGTGGAGCATACTCAAGGTGTGAGCGTACTTGTGCCTCGTACAGAATCTTGCAAGCCCTACTGTCAAGCAGATGCGAGATACTGCGAAATGCTGTAAACTTCCTGGCTGCCTTGTTTGCAAGAATTACAACATGGTTCTTCATGGTTAGTTTGGAGTCAAATTTCACCCCAAGGAAATCAATTTCTTCTCCAGGTGCCTACACCCTCCCATTCATCCTTACTACTGCACCACATTACCATCATGGTGCCTAGAGACGATCATCATTTGCGTTTTCTCAGGTGCAAATGTTACTTTCCCTCTATTTCCCCAAGCTGATATAGCTCTCAACTGGTGATTGATGTAGCTTAGAGCAGCTGGCATTTCTTCTCTTGGATAAGTGAATGTCAGTGTACAGTCGTCTGCATATGCATGTGATTCTGGGATGAGAAGAAGAAGGTCGTTGAAGTAGACATTCCATAGCAAGGTCCCACAC
>NW_026495461.1:0-20998 GCF_026875155.1 Cherax quadricarinatus | reverse complement strand
TAAAACCCCCAGCATACATAAGGGGGATTAAACCAAACAGACCCCTGGCAGTCTTCAAGCTGGCACTGGACAAGCACCTAAAGTCAGTTCCTGATCAGCCGGGCTGTGGCTCGTACGTTGGTTTGCGTGCAGCCAGCAGTAACAGCCTGGTTGATCAGGCTCTGATCCACCAGGAGGCCTGATCACAGACCGGGCTGCGGGGGCGTTGACCCCCGGAACTCTCTCCAGGTAAACTCCAGGTAAACTCCAGGACACTAGAGGAGATATAAAAACGACCTGGAAAACCGTCTCTCAGATTCTAGGGACCCACAAACTGAAAAAAAACAAGAATATTGTCCTAACTAAACCTAATGAAACACCACTACATCCCACTGACAGAGCTAACAAGATAAACGACTTATTCTCAACCATAGGATCTAATCTCGCCAATAAAATCCCACATACCAATGGCCATGCCGGGGACTACCTAGATGGGAATTTCCCAAATTCCTTCTATCTTGCACCAACTGAGCCCTTGGAAGTCACCGAGATTATAATGTCACTCAAAAACAACTCAGGGAATCTGTCTAATGTCCCACCATTACTGTACAAGCGAGCAGCCCATATCCTTTTGCATGCTATTTCATTACTTTTTAACAAGTCACTAGAAACTAGCACCTTCCCGAAACTACTCAAGATGGCTAGGGTTACACCAATACATAAAGGTGGTGACCCTACAGACTTAAACAACTATAGGCCAATATCAAACTTACCATTGCTATTGTGGCATGCAAAGAGTACGTAACCTTTATTCGGCGCATGTACACCCCTCATTTACGGGCTATCTCCTCCAACCAGCGAACCAGGTTGCTAAGATTGATGATGGGGGCCCCGTCGTTCAACTAGTGACCAGGTTCTAGCCAATAAGAAGATGGTTTTGGCAATCGCAGAGGTTATGTGGGTACCCCCTCTCCTGTCTGCCCTTGTCATTCCCATTCTAGAGCTGGTTGAAGCACGGTCTGCTATCTTGTGGCTTCTATTTCTGCCTTGCTTACCGGGGAGTGCACTATACTTATCACTGTAATAGTGTACATATTGCTGTCTAAATTGGTGAAGGATAATATAAGTCTAAAACTTTTCTGCTGTGTTTATTTTGCTCCCATTACACCTGGGATAACAGGCCATTTGGAATCCTGGGTTGTAATATGGGTAGCCTTCCGAGAGCTGGAGCTGGACTTAGAGAAACGGTTGAGTTTAGGGTGAAGCTCATAGCAGGAACATTGTGCAGTTTGCTGTCTGGCATTGCTTTACGAATTTTGCGTGTCAGTTGCTTTATGATCAGCCTTGCTATTGTGTGATCGTTCAACAGCTCGCTACTGCTTGTTCGGTGTGCCCGCTTCGCTACGGTCAATCTTCTAAAAACAGTGTAGCTGTCTGGCATTGCTTTACAAATTTTGCGTGTCAGTTGTTACTAGCCTGTTTCGGTGTGGAGAATTTTGCAGTCGGCTTTGCTTGTATGCTATTCTGCAATCGTACTGTGCATAGCTAAGCGTGCTCTGCAAATTAACGTGTTACGTTGGGTATTCTGCAATCGTACTGTGCTAGCGAATAACTTATGCCACCTAGACGAGTCAGACGTCTGGTGTCGGCATATACTTTGCATAACCTACCTAAATTGTCCCTACAGCGTTGTTGGCAAATTGCTCGTTCCATTGGCATTACATACAAACGCACTCTCACAGCTGCGCAACTGCGTTCACTGATTGCTGACAAACTTATAGAAGAAGAGATGGCAAAATCAGACCCTCCCTCTACGGGAGCTAGGCAAAAACTACTATTTCTCGCAGGAGGAAGATGATACACCTACGGAGCAAAATGGTCAGTATAGTGCAGCTGGGTTGTCTCAGGGTGAATCAGCGTCGTTTGGGACTTGAGCTGGCAAAAATCAATCTTGAGGAAACTAGGGAACAGAGAGCATTCGCAAGGAAGAATTTGATAGGGAAAGAGAAAGGAGGCAGTTTTCGCATTCTGTAAAATGATTTTAGTTTACAAAAAGCAGTAAAAAACTTGTTTCCCCCGCTTCAATGAGGCCGAACCAGAACAATTTTTCGAAAATCAGGCTCGAGCCTTGAGGTGGCCGGAACAGCATTGGGCATCGTTGGTTCATACAGCATTATTGGGGAAGGCACAAGAATTCACGTCAGTATTAAATGACGTTGAATTTTCTGATTTAAACAAGTAGTTTAAGACCACAGTGTTGGGAGCATATACGTGTATCCCAGCCAAATACTGCAAGCGTTTTAAATTGAGCAGGCGGCAGCTTGGTCAATCCCTAGTGGACTTTGTGAGACAGCAAACCAAAGCTTTTACCAGCTGGTATAAAGCAAGTGGTGTCTCTACCTTTGAGGAGCTGGTGCAGCTTATTCTGATTGATAACCTGCTGGAGTCTGTGGGACCAGAGGTTCGAGTCTTTCTGCAGGATCGTGACTTAACCACTGCATTGGAGGCAGCCAGGTTGGCTGATACCTTCGAAACTAACCGCTCCTTGTCCGAGCAGTCCCGTCTCTCTTTTCAACAGCCTGGCATGAGCAGAGATCGTCAACCTTGGAGAATGAAGTGCCAGCCGAAGGGAGAACGTCTACGTCAGCCAACTAAGTCACCTGGTGAGCCACGCTTCTCAACATATGGTCCACCTGCGGAGAGGCAAACTACTCATGGTGCATCTCGACAACAGTATCCAGAGAGACACCGACACCATTTGCAACGTCAACAGGGAGTAAAGGGCAAGCCTGTCGTCTGCTTCCTCTGCAACGAAGTAGGTCCCAACTGCCCCCATAAACCCCAACCCATTGGGAAAATCTCTAATAAACCCTTCAACATGTCCCCTAGAGAAGTAGAAAAAGGTATGGCCCCTTATTATTGCAAGAGTCTTATTTTCCTTCAGGAAAACTCAGAAACAATTAAAGACCTTTAGAGATACTGGAGCATATTGCTCACTTGTAAAGAAGGAATATTACCCCTTTTAGGAATACTTCTTTTAATTTCTCTGTTTTTGTTGGGAAACATTTGGAGGAGCATAATTCTGTTCCTTTGCATAAAATTTATGTACAGTGCAAATATTACACTGGGTACTTTACTGTGGGGTCTCAAAAGGATTTCCCAAGAAAGATGCCATGTTATTACTGGGTAATAAAAATTACTACTGTTAGTTCGTGTCCTGAACCTATAATGATTAATTCTTCTCCGGTGTTGGCCATAACTCGGGGAACATCCCAAGGGTTGTCTGGAGAGAAAAGTTGACCTATCCTTGGACGACCCGACTCGGAATAGCCACGTTGTTTTATGAGGCACACCGGCCGGAGCCTCGTAAATCAAGTGAAAAGACCTCGATCAAGCCTTCCTATTTTCCCAGGTTGCAGGATTGCCAGATGTCTCTGTTTCCATGCCCGAGGGACTGTCCTTCCGGGTGGAACAACGAAAGGACCCTTCTTTAAAATTCGCTTTTCAGGCAGCCATGGGTAAATCCTCTTGGGTCACCGGTCAAGTATGAAGTTAAAAACGATTATTTGATCTGCACTGAGACTGGTAAGGTGATAGAGGGCCGGAAATTGTTTAACAGGTTAGTAGTTTCAACAAAGTATAGACCTCAAATATTAAATATAGCTCATAATACGTCATTAGGAGGTCACTTAGGAATTACAAAAACCTTGTATAGAATCAAAAAAAATTTTATTGGCCAAAATTTAAAGAAAGATGTGGAGAATCATATTAGGTGTTGCCGAGATGTCACAAGTTGGGAAACCTGGACATTCCATTAAACCTGCACCTCTCCAACCTTTCAAGGCGGTGAAATTGCCGACCTAGAAAAGTACAGAGAACTTCACGGCGCGCATAACGGAGATAAAACACCTCAATTACTGGGAGCGCTTGAGGTTCCTAAACCTGTATTCCCGGGAAAACGCAGGAGGGAGAGATACATGATTATATACACCTGGAAAACCCTAGAGGGATTAGTACCGAACTTGCACACGAAAATCACTCACTACAAAAGCAAAGACTTGGCAGACGATGCACCATCCCCCAATGAAAAGCAGGGGGGGTCACTAGCATTTAAGAGACCATACAATAAGTGTCAGGGCCCGAGAAATGTTCAACTGCCTCCCAGCACACATAAGGGGGAAAATTACCAACAGACCCCTGGCAGTCTTCAAGCTGGCACTGGACAAGCACCTAAAGTCAGTTCCCGATCAGCCGGGCTTGGCTCATACGTTGGTTTGCGTGCAGCAGCAGCAACAGCCTGGTTGATCAGGCGCTGATCCACCAGGAGGCCTGGTCACAGACCGGGCCGCGGGGGCGTTGACCCCGGAACTCTCTCCCGGTAAACTCCAGGTAATACCTGCTGATGGAGAACCTTTTGCAGATTTAATTATAGATTGTGTAGTCCACTACCTAGGTCAAAGTCTGGAAATCATTTTATTTACGATTATGGATAAAGTAACCAAGATACCTGAAGCAATTCCCATGTGTAGTATTAATACTTTTTTTTATATTTATTTAAAACTCAGGTACAAAAAATATATGTGTACATAATCAATATTTAACAAGATACAGGCAGTAAAACGATAATCTGGGAGTGACTACACAAATACCAAAGAAGCACTTATATAATGACGATCAGACTGGCTGCTGCACTCAATCAAACACTACTTTTATGTACTGTGCTTCACGGAAAAGATGGTCTTTATAATAAAAACGATAGTCCTAACCTAGTAATGCTTACACTTTCCCCCCCTTGAACAACATACCACTTCACCTGAGTATAATCATTACATCTCTTATAACATTTATTAGACATTAAACCCACCACAACCGGTGCACGATATGATTGTTATCATGGTTATATGAGTGTTAGGGTGTGGATTGGTTTCTTGGTGGATTTGTTGCCATCATGTTCAGACTTTTCTTGTATTATATTCAGCCCTTTTAGATGGCTGGATTGTGTTTGTACATGTTGTCAATTGATGTCCTTAATACACCTAACCGCTGACTCTTCAACTCCCCCCCCCCACTTGCCTAGTAACTGTGTCTGCCGTCACCACTCATAACCTCCATCAGTCCATTGAATTTAAAAAATACATTAAAATACAATAACATAAAGGAATATGAGAACCCCTTATCGTCCTCCGCCACAGAAAATAAAATTGTTACATTTCTAAATACATACTGCTGATTCATCTTTGTGCTTACAAAATATCCCCCATCACCAATGATTTTTATCTCTTTACTCCAAAGCTAATACCAGATTATACATTTCATCAATCAAATTATATTACAATAAGAATAATAATATCAATACTTATCATCCGACTATTAGTGTACATTATTATCACCCTGAGTTCACATGAAATTTTACATAAGAATTAATACATATATTGACAATCCTCGACAATCTTCCCGTCTCTAAATACAGTGTACATATATCCAATGACATTTCGTTATGATCCAATCATATTACTTTTACACTTCCCCTTTTTCTCCCAGTGCAAGATAAATGCCACTTGCACTAGACGTCACAGACACCTTACATTTGTTTCACTTAAACGTATAAAATAAGAACTAACATAAATAACTTATAACAATATATAGGATAGTAAATTATTTGACAAAGTGAAGAATACCAACTAAAATGGTAACAGTACCTAGAAATTGTAGCTCACTCACTAATACATATTTCCCATTTTATTTTATGTATTTGTCAACAGATATATATATCTTTATTAACAATGTTCCAGAGCAATATCAGACTTACTCTGCACGCACTAAGTTACACAATATAACTTATGGCTCCTATAAAACATGTACCGGGCAGAACTACCTCAATCCATTAACAAAATCCAACCTGGCAAAAGACACTTCAGAAAGCCACCGCCCTGCCATCCCTGACTCCCAGCTAATTCTGTATTAAAAAAAAACACAAACTCACGTTCCATTTCCATGCTCAGTTCCGTACCTTGACGTCGAAAGTCATAAAACCCCGTCTCTTAACCAATGTCACCAGTTCATCCCCTCCCTACGGCCCCCCCTTAATTCCTAACGGACTTTACCCCATATGCTCGCACTAACCACACATACTTTTATTCCAACTTCCATCCTCCACTAATCGCAAAAAAGAGACAAGAATGCCAGTTAGGGAGAACCAGCCCAATCCAGCTCTAAACTACACCCAACCCTAAACATACACCTACGACAATTACGATAACCCAAGGAAAACTATTTACCCACAACTCGCCTTATAGTAGCCTATTTCTGCATACGTACATACGCAACTCGCCGCAAGCGCCCGCACCCCATATATGTCACCCCCCACCTCCGTCGCATGCAACCAAGACACTACAAAAAAATCTGCCACTACATACATCACTGCCCTCCGAATGTCCTGGAAAAACCCCCTCCCACATCAAATGCAAAGCCCTCAAGTCGAAATGTATTCTCACCCCCTCCCGCCACTATACCCAGTAACTGAATAAAAAATGCATAAATATACCGACAGGTTTGGTTAGGTAAGACACATAGCAACAGTTAGGTATCTTTATTTCGAAACGTTTTCGCCTAACAGTAGGCTTCTTCAGTACTCGAGTACAGAAAAGTTGATAGAAGCAGAAGATACCTTGAAGATCGATGTAATCAGTCCATCAACCCTTAAAGATTTTGAGGTGGTCAGTCCTCAGTCTGGAGAAGAGCAGTGTTCCATGAATGAAACAATATGGAGATGTTTCATTCCATGGAACAATGCTCTTCTCCAGACTGAGGGACTGACCACCTCAAAACTTTAAGGGTGATGGACTGATTACATCGTCTTCAAGTATCTTCTGCTTCTATCAACTTTTCTGTACTCGACTGAAGAAGCCTACTGTGTAGGCGAAACGTTTCGAAATAAAGATACCTAACTGTTGCATATGTGTCTTACCTAACATACCCAGAACTCTCGCTAACCATGCCCTTACAAAACCCAAGTTTTCACAAAAATATATGGCATGAAAAGCCGTTTCCTCTTCCTCACAATGCAAACAAGTGCCAGCACCTACATAACCCATTCTATATAGCACTGACCTTGTAGCTAGAATTCCCATAAAGAATCTATAAACCACTTCACGAACCCTTGGCTTTAATCTGATCTTCCGAAAGTCTTCCCAAATGCCCCTCCAATCATACAATGGGTATGTAGTTACTCCCTGTATCACTGTGCCCTGCCAACCTGTTCTCCCAAGCCTACTTACCCTTACTTTTTTTGCTTCCCTTACTGCCAACAAATTTCGCACCATATCTTCACACTCCAGTAGTGCCTTTCCTTTCCACCATTTTCGCACATCCTTCATGACCTCTCCGCACCCTTCTACCCTTCCTTCCCCGTCCACCCTTCAAGTAATCGCTTGCTTCACATACACTGCTTCACTCGTGTGTCCCAAAGGTATAAGACCCCAGCCCACCCCTGCCGCACGCCCATCATCACCAACTCCTTGCGTAGCCATGGCTTCCATAACCCCACACATACCTCAAAACCACCCTCTCCAGTTCCTGATATCCCCAAACCACGACCTCAGGGGATGAAATTTTCTTGCCACGGCCCCACACTTTACTGTACACTAAGGTGTATTTACTACCAACCACCCTCTGCTGAATGTTACATCCCCAGCCCTCCTCCCGCGCATCCTACCCATCACTCACTATACTTTCCTTGGAATTTATTCTCTGTGCCTCCCCAGCGTCTGCCATATACACAACCCCACATATCTGAATTCTATCCACTAGTTCCACCCATACTGTTCCCCCAACCCCCCCCCCACCCCACGTGCCTACTTCTAATAACTTTTGACTTTGCCTCATTAACCCTCATCGGCCTGCGCTCCCACCAAAATCTCTATTATACGTCCCACATTCCCCAATCCTATTTCCCCCTCCTACCAAAACTGGGATGTCATCCACATATCCCACCAATACCAACACAACCCCTGGACCCACCCTCTCCTGTTCCCACACTCCTCCTCTATAAGCCTAAAAAAGGGTCCTGCATGCATGCAAAGAGGATTTGTGACAAGGGGCAAACCCTGTCGCAAAACCCATCCCCATCTGCACCTGGCAACCCTAACTTTCCATTAACTCTGTACCCTGACTGTTGCAGGCATATACACAAGAGTCGCCCATGTGCACCATCTCATCACCAAAAACCCTGTTTTTTTAAAATACACCACAACATATGTCTATCTACACTGTCATAAGCCTGCTTCCAATCAATCCAAATCGCCCCCGACCATTGACCTACCCTTCACAAATCCTTAATTCTTCCATGCCCCTCACACAACATCGACTGGATCCCACACTGTCCTCTATGTAGACTCGGTCAAGCACCTTTTTTTTCATATGGTTACCATAAAACCCTTCGGGGGGGGGCATTAAACTTTATAATCTGCACACATGAGGGAGATCGCACTAAAAGCACCCAAGGTCATCCGCCCCCCCTCCCTGTATAAGACCAAAACATACTACCACCCCCGTGCCCTGCAATTCCCAACACTCTCTCTCTCCCCTTTCCCATCAAACAGTTAAACAACTGGACCAGACATTCTTCATACAATCCCAATGTGTAATAAGAAATCATTAGGAATTCCATCAATGCCCGGTGCTTATGCCCTACTCAAGCCCATTATCGCCTCCTCCACCTCCCTCCACCTCCTCCTCACGTGATCCTACCCACTATTACCACACTCTCTCCTCCCTAAAATACCTCGAAATTCCTTCCTCCCAGAATCTCTTCCCTCCCTCTCGTCACCTCCTTCCCTCTGCTTAAAATTCTCCTAAACCAATAATCAGCATAATTGCCTCCATTCCATCGTGTACAAATTACCCTGCCCCACCCTATATCCCCCACCCCTTTACACAACCTCTAATCCCAATAATCGTGGTCATCTGTTGCCTATTCCTAAATCTCCTCAAAACACATCCTGAACGGTTTGTCACCAGCCATAGAAACTCCTCTAAACCTTGCCCTCACACGTATCGCATTCATTAACGAGAATTATTGTATATCCCTCAATCTTCCCCTTAAAACCTCTATTTCTGCATGTCCTAGCCCCCATCGGCCCCACCTTCATAACAATCATTTAGCGCCCCTCTAAATATTTCTGTAACCCAACACCTCCACCTCGCCTCATCACCTCCTCTAGCTGGTAATACTCCCTAAAACGGCAAGTTAAGCGTGCTTCTCCCACCTTCCAAACATCCTCCTCTTCGTTGCGAGCCTCCCATAATTGCTTCCACCATTCCCTAAAAAACAACCCCTCCGCCCTCTCCCTGAAGTAGCCTCACATCATTTTCCAATAACCCCACATACCTATGGGGGGGGGGGGGGGGGGGGGGCGTACCACCCTTCCCATGCATCTCTCATGCCAAAACGGCACGATGGTCCGAAAAACCTAAATCTATCGGCATTACACGTACTACTGTATATCTCGAGTTATATAATATGATCCAACCTGGCAGCATAACGCCCCGTCCGCATAAACGTTGTGCTCTACTTTCCACCCATCGCCCCTGACTATGTCATAAACCCCCTGCATCCTTCAACAAATCCCTCCAATCGCCAAGCACAACACCCTGCCCCTACTCGGCTCCACATCCTTATTTCCCTGATTACACAATTCCAATCCCACCTAATATAGAAACCATTGTAAACCCCGCATGTAGAAAAGCAAACCTCCCTTACAAAATCAACCAAGTACAAAACAAATTCTGGCCACAAAAAGAGCCGCAACACCAACGTCCAAAGACCTGGGAGTGATCCATGTCGAGGAATCTCACCTTCAAAAAACCATAACAATGTATCAATCGCATCTGCTAGAAAAATGACAGGATGAATAATGAGAACCGTAGTTCAAAACTAGGGAGCAAAGCCCCATTATTACACTCTTAGGTCACTTGTTCTATCTAGCAGGAATATTGCTAGCACACTAACAGCACCTTCAAGGCAAGTGAAATTGCCGACCTAGAAAATGTCCAGAGAAGCGTTTCACGGCACGCATAAACGGAGATAAAACACCTCAATTATGGGGAGCGCTTGAGTTCCTAAACCTGTATTCCCTGTAATGCAGGAGTGGAGAGATACATGATTATATACACCTGGAAAATCCTAGAGGGACTAGTACCGAACTTGCACACGAAAATCACTCACTACGAAAGCAAAAGACTTGGCAGACGATGCACCATCCCCCAATGAAAAGCAGGGGTGTCACTAGCACGTTAAGAGACCATACAATAAGTGTCAGGGGCCCAGACTGTCAACTGCCTCCCAGCACACATAAGGGGGATTACCAACAGACCCCTGGCAGTCTTCAAGTGGCACTGGACAAGCACCTAAAGTCAGTTCCGGATCAAGCCGGGCTGTTGGCTCGTACGTTGGTTTGCGTGCAGCCAGCAGCAACAGCCTGGTTGATCAGGCCCTCTGATCCACCAGGAGGCCTGGTCACAGACCGGGCCGCGGGGGCGTTGACCCCGGAACTCTCTCCAGGTCCAGGTAAACTCCAGGTACCCGTATATTACTATCTGCCGGCATATATTTTCCCCAGAAAACATACTCTAATCTCACCCCATATCCTTTCCACCCTCACCACCCTCCCCTCCCCTCCCCTCTTCCCACTTGAGCACGTGGAAAGGGCTGGACTCCCTCACTGCCACTGCCACCCCACCCTTTAATTTCCCTGAACTACCAACATACATCCAAAACCGTTCAGCCTCAACTCTCTGCCATACTTGAAATTGTTGTTCTTGAATAAAACACACATCAATGTTTAAAACGCCGCAAAACATCCTCCAACCATACTTGTTTACCGTCAGCTCTAAGGCCATTCACGTTTATCGTTAGACACTTAAAGATTCAGAAAGGGTGGCTTTCCTCTATGTCTCTGTGTCCTGTCTGTTCCACTTTTTGCTGCTTCTGTCTTTTCCCGTGCACCCCCTTTCGTCTTGTACCCCCTCCCCCCCCCCTCCCCCGTGCATACCCTGCCCCTTCTTAACCTTTTGCCACTTTTTCCCCTTTTGGGGTTTCTCCTTTTTAGGCCCCACCCCTTTTCTTTTTTTTTAAAAGGGCCAAAAATGTTCAGGGGGGACTTTCCCCCCCCCCCCGGGGGTTTAAAAACCCCTAAAAAATTTTCCCGGAAAACCCAAAAAGTATTCCATTCCGGGCCCCCTTTTTGCCGGTTTTTTTTTTCCCCCCCAAACCGGGTTTTGTGGGCCCTTTTTTTCCCCGGGGCCTTAGGGGGCCCCGGGGGGGCTTTCCCCCCCTTTTTTTTCCGGTTTAAAAAAATCCGGTCCTTTTTTTTCCTTTTTAATTTTTTTTCCCCGAAAATACTTTCTCCTTTTCCTTTCCCCCTAACCCTTTTTCCCCCCCCCCTTTTTCCTGGGGGCGGGGACCCCTCCTATCCCCCCCCCCTTAAATTTCCCCAATCCCCAAAAAAAAACCTTCCCCTCCTCCTGCCCTTTTTTTGTTTTTTGTCACCTCTGATTTTTAACCCCCCTTTTTTCCCCCAACCTTTTTTCCCATTTTGGCCATTTCAGTTTACTTGCCAAAAAGTTTGGGGGTTTTTTTTTTTCCTTTTCTTTTTCCCTTTTTTTCCCTTTTTCTGTTCTTCTTTTTCCCTCACCCCTTTTTTTCCCCTTTTCTTTTTCCCCTTTTCCCCCCCCCCCCTTTACACCCTCCCCCCTTTCCCCCCCCCCACCCGCCCCCTTTTTACTTTTAAAAAAACCCCCCCCCTAACCCCCTTTCAATTTTCCCCAATTTCCTTACTTTTTAAACCCTTCCCTAGCCCCCAAACAGCTTGCCGGCCCCCAATTTCTAAAATAAGCCCTTCCAAACCTTGAATTCCCCTTCTTTTGAGTTCTCCCCCGCAGGGACGTCAGGAAAAAGACTTAATATCTCCTGTAGGGGCGTTTTTAACTCCCGGGATCACCGGTTTTTCCCACCCCCACAGGCTGCTGCTCAATCCCGGGGGCCTTTGCGGGGGGATGAAATAGCCACTGGTAGTGTCACACAATTCTCTAACCGCCCTCCACTTCGTCCGCCCAATTTCCCTTTTCCTGCTGCATCAAAATCTTCGGAGAGGCCCCCTGAGACTCTGTGATACTTGCCCTTCCCCAAGGCCGCAGGCTGCTGCTTTACCCATCCGGGCCGCCCCTGTGGCAAAGCGCCGCACAGGCGCACTCTTTCGTTGTCCCGCTAGGGCACATACAGCTGTGTCCCCAAAAAACCCCGGACAACATACATGGAAAAGGTCTTTTTAAAGAACCCCTTTACGGGTGTAAGTCCAGCCGGGAACCCCTTTATAGATTCCCTCCCCTCCATCGAACTAAAGTTATAGCATGCCCCTCACCATATCTTTTAAATTCTCTCTGATACTCATCGTCTGCCTCGAAAGGAAATTGCGGATCCCACCAGGTGTAGTATTTTTAGGCATCTCACAGGGGTACCTCCAACCAATGATACGGTGATGTTCTTCTCCTGTACTGGGGGCACCGTCCTTTCATATGCCTCCATGTGCAGAACTTTTGAAGATTCGTGATGTCCATTAAGTGTTTTTCCTTGTAATTCTTCAACTTCAATGCCAAACGTGTCCCGTAAATCGTTTGGGAATAAAAAAGAGGCATTCGTAGGGTAAATTTCCCCTTTAACAAGGTCAACACACACGGTGTTGCCCTTCTGCGGGAGCTGGCAGCCATCTTGGTGAAAACAGGAAGTTGAGCACCAGAGAAAGCAGGAGCTGTTTGCGCAGTGCGTCCACTCAGCCCGAAAGCGAAGAGGACAGACAAAATTACTGGTTTTAGGAGTTGGGTGGGGGAAAGAGAGAGTTTTTTTTTTTTTTTTTTTTTTTTTTTTTTTTTTTTTATTTTATTTAAAACATGACATTACAAAATATAATATGTAAAACTCATTTAAGTCGATAATTAACATAATCCTCCCTACATCTAATATTACACACCACACTTACAACTCGTGTGGGTACACCCCCCCCCCCCCCCCTTTCTCCCCCATCCTATCACTTAACCCAAACCTGTTGGAGCTACCCAACAGAATTAGTGATATGAACAACACTTTTATAAACATCCCTAAAATTTTGGTACTTATTCCCAAAATCCATTTTGTGAAATGGGCATTTAAAAAATTACCCCCCCCCCTCCGTGGTTACCCAACACCCCAATTTACAACCTAACATACTTTTAAAAATGACGTTGTTGAAAGTCCACGCAATTCAAGTTTTTTTTTCCCTAATGGTTTCAGTTACATACAAATGTTTCATAAATGGGTTGTTGAAAGTCACAAGAATAAAAATTACTACAAAACCAAAGATAACTTAGTCCTCCCCCGTAAGCCTTTTTACACTTTAAACATGAATTCTTTGTTAAAACCCTAAAACTTCAACTTACTTTAAAAAGTTTTTCCCTTTATTGGAATTTACAGACATTCTAGTAATAAAATTTAACAGGTAACAAAAAAGGGTGTGCCTGCGACTAACCACAAAAACAAACACCAGGCCCCAACTTTTTCCATTGCGTGCAAACCTCACCTAAAACAAAGAAAAAAAAAACCCCTTTTAGAAAATTTGAAGGGAAAATAAAAATTTTTTTTTTTTAAAATATAAACAGGCATAAAAAAATTAGAAAATCCCATTTTAAGCAAATTAAAAAAATGCATTCCCCTAATCAATATTCCCACACAAATTTAAATGTTTAAACCTTTCCCTGGCCCCCCCCCACATCAAACCGTGGTCCACAATTATTATCATGCACACTTTTCCAACACTCGAAAATTTTTATCCTTCCCGGGGACCCCTTTTCCCTGCTTCCCTCCCCAAAAACATTTTTTTAATCAACCCCCCCCCCTCGTTATTAACAATTATAAAACCTTAACTAAGTTCCGAATGGTAAACATGAGGAAATTAAATCTTATCGAATACAAAACAAATTTGGCCACAAATAAGCAACCCCAAAACTCAAAACCTGGGATATTAGTAAAACCCAAAACCTTAAGGGCCTAACATTTTTATAAATTTCCATTGAAAAAAACAATAAAAGCCTTCAAAACTTAAGGCCAACCCATATGAACCCCTTTCAGGTATTTCTATCTACTAATTTTCTGACTTAAACATTAAGGGCGGTGAAAGCCGACCTAAAAAAATTCAAAACCACGGCCCAAACTTTAAAACCCCTAAATTAACCTTTTTTAAAACTTTTTTTTCCCGGAAACCCCAAGGGGAGAACTTTTTTTCCCCCTTAAAATCCAAACTATACCACTTGACACGAAAATCACCATCAAAAAATTGGGCAGTGCACCCCCCCCAATGAAAACAGGGGGCATAGCATTAAGAACCAAAATTAATGTCACCCGAACTTTCAACCCTAGAAAAAAGGGGGGATTACCAAAAAAAACCCCGGGCCCGTCTTCCGGGGGGTGGCACGGACAAGCACAAAAAGCATTCCTATCACCTTGGGGCTCACTTGGTTTCGTTACCAGAGCAACCCCTGGTTTTCACCTGATCCACCGGACCTTTCAAACCCCCCCCCCGTTACCCCAAATCCTAAGGAAAACTAGTCCCTCTAAAAAATCCTTCCCCCACCTCCTCCCAAAAATTTCCTTATTTTACATACCTTTTTATAAAACGTTAACGCTAAAAACCTCCTTTCATCAGTAACCTGTTTGCCCCGAACCCCCACCTTATAGATTAATTCCCATAATTACCCCCGCTCTGATTACATTTTCCCCCCCAAACCCCCCCACGTCGAGACTTAATGTCTAAACAGAAATTCCTTTACCTCCTACCCATTTTCCCCCTATTTAACCCCCCCTTGACACCCCTCAGTCCATAAAAAAAATATATACATAAAAAAGGGGGCTCCCCCCCACCACATATCCCACATCCCCCCCCCCCCCAAGGGATGTCTATCCCTTTAGAACCACACCCGACGGTTTTTTTGCCATGCGAAAACGTTCATTACATCCCGAACAGAGGTTTGAAACCCTATCCTACTCAACTTTTCCATATATTCCCCTTGCTTTCATGGGGAAAATTCCCTTACGGGCCCTACAACCCTCCGGCTAAAAATCTACAAAACCCTACTATTTTAACCTTTTTGCTGGCTCTCGACCCCACGCCGGCCCTCAACACAGTTTCACACTCATGCAACTCAACTCTTTATACATCCTTTGCAATCTGTTAGGATCCGGGCCCAAAAACCCCCCCCACCCACATTTTCCCCTCACACCCCCCTTTTAATGAAAACATTTGCCCCGCTTTAGTCCAGCAATCCCCCCCCCCCTTTTTTTCAGGAAAACATTCCCCACATCCCTCTTTCCAATCAAGTCGAACCCCACAAAAATTTTAAAAAACCCTTCCCTAGTATGTTCTTATTGCCGGCCCCAGTTAATGGGAACACGGCTGCCAGTGCCATACTTTGCTATCAGAAAAGATTTTAACAACAATGGACGCTGCAAAGGGTTAAATGATAAGGTCGAAAATGCACCCAAGCGTCCCTGAATCCTTTCTACCTCCAAGGGGGGGGTTTTCCAGGTGCCACAGGTAGTCGTCTGCTAAAAAAGCCCGCGATTTTTAACGAATGCCCCTGCCTCCCACAACTGCACTCCCCCAAAATAAACCCCTACCCCCCCAAGTCCTAACCCCAGGGCCCAGGATTTATCTAAATTTCCCCCTATCCCGTTGCCCTGGAACTTTTGACTACCCCGTCAATTTTGCCCTTTGACCCCCCCTGTCAGAACAGTTGTATCATCCACATACCCAATTAAAAATGGCCAAACCCCTCGAAACCCTCACCCTGGTCCTCTACGGGGAAATACGTGCCCCATAAATCTATAAAAGGGGCCCTGTCGCACGCAAACAAAAATTTTGTGAATGGGCCCCCCCTGCCTAAGCCCCCTCCCCATTAAATCTTCCCCCCCAATCGCCATTAAAACTGTCCCTCGCCATTGAAAAATCCCCCCTTTCAAACCCCCCCCAACCCCCCGCCCCCATTTTTTTTCCCCAAACCCCTGACCCTGAGGATGGCTTTCAATGCTTTCCGATCCCCCCTATTTTGCCCCTTGCCAATCGGGGGGCCACCAAACCCCCTCCCTCCCCCCCCCCCCTTTTGCCCCCACGAAAATCCCTAAGTAACCCCTGCCCCTCCACCTAGACCTCCCCGGCAAACCAAACTGGTTTTTTTATACCCCCCCCTACCACAACTTACCCCCATTTCCCAAATTTTTTTCAAACAATTTTTTAATCTCGCATAACAACGGATCGCCCGGTAAAAACCCAAGCGTATGCTGCCCCCCTTTCCCTTCGGGCCCCAAAACAACGACAGCCGTTTTTCCCGCTCTCACCGGGTCACCTTCTCCCTTTATGCATTTTTAAAACCCCAACCAGGGAAAAGCCTCAATAATTCCCAATGCTGCTGATTTAAAAAATCTGCCGGGAGTCCTCAATTCCCCGGGGCTTTGCCCTTTCGCATTCCACTTAAAGCCCCCCTATTTCCCCTCAGTTTTTCCCCCCAGTGCTTCCCTATCACTGTTACGCAATGACATCCACCTCCCACCACCCGTTCTAAAAAACCCATCCTTTCCCCTTCTCGTTTCCAGACTTCTCATACCACTTGTCAGCAAAAGCCCCCTTCCTTCCGTAGTTGTATGACGCCCCCCCCGTACCCTCCTTCGTTCGAACTCAAAAACCCTGGAATAGTCATTGGGCCCGCGTCTTTGTTTTGCCCACGCAAACGCACGATGAAGGTCTATCGCCCCAAAAACCTCTTCCCCCCCCGCCTGTACCCTCACCCTTGGAACCCCTCATCCTGTACCCCACGCAGCCCCCCTTTAAATTTCCCTAATTTCGTCCTTTTGGATGTGCCCGCCCCGCCCCCCTGATGCAAACCCCCTAATCTATCCTCCAAATAGTTAGCAAGCCCCATTTTAAAGAATTTTAGTTTCCCTTCCTTTACGTAATAGTGCTTAATCCCTTCTTTAGCCACACCATCCACCAATCACCCCATCCTCTACCCCCTTTTATCTTGACGAAAAACCCCCCCCACAGGTTGCAAATCCCCCTATCCCCTCCCCATCACCTAACACACTTTGGGATTTAATTTCCAAAATCCCCCCGATATACCTGCTAGTGACTCCCACGCCACCCCTTTTATACCCCCCGATGAAACCCAATAAGCTACTTCTATTGTACGGAAAAAAGTCAACCCAACCCCCGAGATATATAAGCCCATCCAACCTGCAGCGTAACCCCCCTCTTACAAAAAGTGTGCCTTTCCTCCCCCCCCTCCTCCAACCCCATCCCCAACTGAATATCCCCCAAAAAACGCGCAAGGGCCCCCGACCGTGCCCCCCCCCCTTTTTGGGTTCCCCGTCAGCCCCCCCTAATAACGCGTTCCCGCGCCCCAAAGACGGGGCCCCTGCGGTAAACCCGTAAGAAGAAAACTAGTTCTTCACATACAAAATCCCTTTTTACCCTCACTCATTTTTTGCTGGTGCATACACACATACAAAAGATTTCCCGGGTGTCCCAAACCCCCCCCACACCCGCGAATACTCTTCCCCCTCCCCCCCCCCCCACTTCTTAGCAACACAAAGGGTTGCCTCCTGATCAATATACCCCACCACCTTTAAGGAGATGGGGAGAGTATGCCTGAAAAACCCCCCCCTCGAGCCTCTTCCCTCCTTGAAATTGTGTTCTTGCAAAACCTACATCCACCCTGTATTTTTACAGAAAAAATTCGAAACCATTCTTTTCACACTATTACACAGTCCATTTACGTTCACAGTCATACACCCAAGGCCCCTTTATAGTTTCCCAAACCCTTCCTCCTCTCTTATTCTCCCGGGCCTCCTGCCCCCCAGCCAGCACAAAGGTTCACACCTCAAAAACCCTCCCCCTTTTTTTTCGATGCCTCTTATGTGACTGCTTCGACGTTGCTTTCCTTTTCCCCCCGACCTTGCGCCCCCGGGGAGGAATCATCTGAGTTGACGCCGCCGCTCTTTCCTCGTGATGCCCCCCTACATCCATGTTATTTCTGAGGGTTCCCCCACGATGAACCCCAACCCACACGCCCCGTTCCCCCAGCACACGGCGACAATCTCTCTTTAGTTTGGCCCCCTAACCCTGCTAGTTTTTTTTCCTTAATTCCTCTACAGGGACCGCCTGTCCTTTCCCCGCCAGGAACAACTTTCCCCTGCAGGCGGTGTCTGTCCTTAAACCTCCTGAAGCTCTTCCCCTAGAGCCTGCACCTCCCCTGCACTTGCCTTCTGTACTTGTCCTTTGTGTAGTAACAGTCCTTTTTCATCACAGTTTCCTCACCCATTTCCATTTCCCCCTTTTTGGAAAACCTCCACCTCTTTTACTCCCAAGCGCCCAGGCCCCTTTCTTGGCACTGGGGCTCTCAACAGCTATCACGCTGGTAAATGGTGCTTCACCAGTTTGCGTGGCGCCCTCCCCGCTTCACCACTCTGCCCCCATTGGTCGTACGCCCCCATTTCTGAGTAGTCTCTGTCCCGGGATTTTCGATAATAAATTGCGTCCTGAAGTCCTCCAACACGCGTAAGACGGGTTTTTTGGGGTGTTTTCAGAGTCTCTTCGGGAAAAGGTACCCTCCGGACCCCTCCCATGTAAGCACCTGCCCTCCCTTGCCCTTTTTTTGCCGATGTACGGTTCCATATGTCTCAAAAAAAACTCCTTATGTCAGCCTCTTTTGCCTCAAATGGGGCATTTTGTATCTTAACCCACGTAAAGTGGGAGATCGCCCATCAAACGCACCTTCACAGCTGGAGTGCGTCAAAACTCAGTCTTGGAAACCTGTCACCAAAGCTCATACACGGACGTGGAAATTTAGTTTTTCGAAGATTTTATAAGCCCCCTTAGGGCTAAACCCCTAACCATCGTTGGATTCCATAGGTCTCCTAATGATTGTCGGGGGGTAAGACTTGCACTGAAAAGGGTGAAATGCCCCACGAAGCAGCTCAAACCAATGGATTTCGCGCCTTACACTCAGCGCCCTGTTGATACAAGGTAGTCGCCTGAACACAGAGGGGTGCAGCGCAAAAACCTCATCGACCGTGGTCAGGAGCGAAAAAGCATATGTAACAATAACCAAATTAAGGAGGTATTTATAATCCGTAAAACTACATCAAAAAAAAAACCCGATATTCATTTCTTTGACTTTAATGTCATAAGGGGACTTTTTTATATTTTTATTTAAAAATTGAAAATTCAATAATTTATAAGAGTATAAAATTAAAAACCCCTATGAATTACAAAAAAACCTCTAGTAACAATCCCCGGGACAAATTAAAAAAACACCTAGATAAGGCCATATTACAACCATTTCTAACCCCCAACCATATACATAACCCCAACCCTATACTAACCCCCAACCCTATACATAAACCCCCAAAAACCCCCTTTTTTTTTAAATTTTTATTTAAAAAATACAACGTGAAATAATAAAAAAAAAAAGGTTTGGAAAGTTCTTTCCCAAAATTTCATAATTCCTTTGGGAGAATCATTGGAAGTCGCGTATGTACCACCAAAAATTTTTCCATCCCCCCCCCCCCCCCGTGTTATTATATCCCTATCCTAAGTTATACAATGGAACACTATATTTCACATTTATCTACAAAATTCATGCCATATACATTATTATACTTATGCAAGGAACCCTAGACCTACCATATGCATTAGTGCCTCACTTTTCATGTTATTTATGTTTTCAGTACCACTCAGTACACCTGCACTCCTGTCTGCTTAAGCGAAAAACCCCTTGTCCTATAATTCGTGCACAATACGCGCCTCACAATGATGTCACTGATATATTATACATATAGTTAAGTATGCATACACATGTGATAACAAGATTAATAGTGTATGTACTCATTTACCTTTATATCCAACTCATCTCCATTCATAACTCACGCTGATAACTAAGCTTTCAATCTAAGCTTTGATTGTGTAACATCCAGACAGTTCTGCGCTCACTCTAACCACCCCATGGGGTTTAAGTGTGCTCCGTCTTATATCGTCCATCCACAATTGGCACTCGTTACATATGAAAATTAGAAACCGCTTGAGAAAACATTACCTACAATACACTAATATGAAACTACAAATACATCTTCTAAACATTTACCTTAGCAGGTACTACACTTGCATATATGATAAGCGACTGTCACACTCAGACATTTGGGATATACAAATCCAATGATGCACTTTGTAAGGATTATATGGCTAATACACCGTATCCTGTCACCCATTTCCTGGGTCTGATCATACCAGCCCTCACACACAAGTGTAATACTTGCACATACATGAAAGTATATTCCCATTTAACAATGCACGTATTACTTACACTCACACACTTGCATATGATGTCAATGTTTGTATTCATCATTAACCCTATTATACCAGGGTATAACACATTAACTTAATACAATGATGATTTTTAAGCCTTGAACTATTCTTCACTCCTCATACTTTTCCTTCATACCATCCTATATTCATGCTGACTTCACATTTACTTACCCAATCACCACCACACACCACTGGGAGGAAGGCGAGCCCATTGTATCCCATTAACCTACAGATTCCATAAGTCACGCAGTTGAAATTCCCGGTAACTCTCCGTAAACTCCGTGTTCCATCCCCTTCCATATACTTCCTTACTGCGACATTTAGTTCTATAAAAAATAGCTGCTAACACTTTAATCCTTTCACTCCCACCTACTTCTCTCATTGCCCATGAAGTGTACACAAAATCAGTCACTATATATGCCACGGTATTTTTAACCTGCGCACCCACCCCATTAATGTCCAAACTTAACACTCTCAACACCTGCAACCCCCCCCCCTCCCATAAAACGAATAACCCGCCCTAACCATTCCCTGACCCTCCCTATGCTTTCACAAAAATACACTACCTGAAAAATGGA
>NW_026495450.1:0-19978 GCF_026875155.1 Cherax quadricarinatus | reverse complement strand
AAAGGTCCACACCCCACTCCCGATTGGGTTGATTACAAACCCCTTTTGAGACAAAAAGAACTGCGGCCCCCGTACTACAAAAATCTCAACCCAGTTGCTCTTGTAGCATGAGCTTGGTGTTTTTACACCTCAACAGGTATCGGTGTTTTAATAGAACTAAAATTCCCTTGGGATTCCACATCTTCCATAGTCTAGGAAGTGCACCTGGTACACTATGTTCCACAATTTTTTTGTCCTTTTTTTTGCAATTTATCACTAAAGAAGCTACACACTTCTCTGTAAGTGTTTAGGTATTTTGTGAGACACTTGTTCACACTAACGCTTAGTCAGTGTTCTTTGTTGTCCTGGCATCAGTGTGACTCCCAGTGGGTGAAAAATAATTTAAAGATGCCACAGCCTCCTATGCAGTCACTGCCCCTAGCCAGAAAAAAAAGGCCCCTAGTATTTTTGCTTCCTTGCTAAACGTCCACTATAAAGCACAGCGAATGTTTAAAAACTTGCGTCTTAAGATAGACAACATGTACACTACTTTCCATGGTAATGGAAACAAACACTATGCTTTAAAGTGTCTTTAATGAAAAAAGTTTCGCCCACCAGTGGGCTTTTAAAAGTCAAAAACAGATCTGTTTGTGACTTAAAAAACCCCCACTATGTGGGCGAAACGGTCAATAAAGGTCATTTTAAAACTGTTTGTTTTTGTTTAAATTTTGTGTCGGTTTTTATCCCTTTTATTTTTACCTTGTAATAAAGTGGGACAACTACACTTTGCAACCGGGACTCTTGCAAGGAGCGGCGGTGCTTGCCCCGTCACATATTTGTATGATCGGGGATCAATTATTTTGCTGTAGCAGTAAAAAAGATGCTTCCCCTTTGAGGGGGGCAGCCCCCTAAAGGTAAAAGGGGTTTGAAAGGGGCTAAAAGGGGCTGAAGGGGGGGTGATACCCCCCCCTGGAGAAAATTTCCCACACTGGGGGGCGGCGGAGGTTCGCTGCGGTGACAATTCATCAAAACTTAATTTGTTTTTTCCCCTCGCCCCAGTGCTGTTGTTTTTCTGAACAGCTTTAGCCCTGTGTGTCTTCGGGGAGAATCATAATTTTTTTTCAACACTGTGTAATTCTAACGGCATTTGTTTTTTGTCGCTTATTCATACACCTTTGCTTGAAAACATTAACTGTCCTACGTTTCCCTTTAGCATAGGGTATATGGTACAATTTTTCCAAGTGGCCATTAGACTGGGGCCCATCTTTTCCCAATATCACTAGTCACCGGGTCTTAAGGTCTTTGTTTTTCAGGAACACCAGTCCATAAAATTTTCTCTCAATGAGGTAGATAGTCGTCTCCCCAAAATTTTCTCCCAACTTAAATCACTTTTTAAAGGTGTTTGAATTTGCTTTGGGTTGCTCAGGTTCGAATAAGTAGGATCCCTTGATTTCTTTATCATTCTGGGGGGAAAAGGTTTGGGCCCTTTGCCATGGAGTAAAATAAATGGACTTAAACACTTCTAAATTGTCCAATCAACTTTTCGGAATTTTCAAAGTCGATTCTCGACGATAAAGATTTCCTTAAAAAACTTTTTAAAATGCCGATCTTTCTTTCATAAAACCACCGTGCCATGGAGATTTTGGGGAACGTTTCCAAACGACAACTGCGATGTTCGCCTTTTTTGTTTTTGGGCTGATCAAAGATTTTGCTTATACAGCACCAGAACAATTCGGCTTTTTCTGAAATCTCAGTTGGAATGCCCTTCTGGCTGAAAACCCTTCTGAAAAACTTGAAAAAGTTTCAGAACATGTCAGTGCTACTTTAGAGTACTGCTTAGTTGTCACAAGTAACAAACAGTGTCACTTGTTTGGGAACTTTGTCAACTGTTTTGGTTAAAATCTTTGGGTCCTTGAAATCTACCATTAAACCTAAAAGGGGAGTGAAAAGGACAAACCTTTTTTCGAGGGATGGGGGGTGCCCCTGGTACTGACTACTCGCATTCGTAGTGATGACAAGAATACTCCTTTATTTGTTTTTTCACATTTTTGTCGCCCTTGAGGTATCCATAGGACTTCGTATATACAAATTTTGGTCAGCTCCCCACCATTAACACGTTACGGGGGGCTTTTGCACTTTCAGTTTTGTTAGCCAATATTTTTGGGGATAATTTTGGATGTATGGCTTCTTTAGGAGTGAAAAATTTTTGAATTCTTCCTCGACTTTTTAAAAATTTTTCTGATCGAGATAAAGTCCTAAAAAATCAAAAGGGTTTCTTTGGGGATTTATCTTGTGTTTCGAAATTTATATTCTGTAGAGAAACAACTTTCTGTATGTTTCACCCAGTATTTAAGGGGTTCAAGCTTCATAATTAAGTTTTTTTCCTTTAATAAATTTATAGAAAAGAGCGTAACTCTTAAGAGTTTACCCGAAGAATATTTGATCCATCAATGGTTTTTCTGTTGGGCTGCTGCATTTCACAACTTTTTTCTGCTGTGTTCAAGCAGATGTTTTTCTGAAAATGGACTTTTTGCTGAGGCAGTTATTTTCTTAGGACCGGTTGGGTCCTTGGAGCCTAATTTATACCCACAAATTTTTGGTGGGAACCCACGGAAAAACATGCAGGGGTTTCCCTTTTTGGGTAGGAGGGGAGAAAAAGAAAATCTTTTGCATCCTTTATTTTGTCTCTATTCTGTACATAGACCAACTTCCCCTTTTTAAAATTTTTAACCACTGGAAACTGCTTCTTTTAATCCTCCAGATCACTTTTTTACAAAAGGAGATGCAAGTACTTTGTTGAATGACAGCAAATTTTGTATCTAGAGTGTGTCTTCCAATTGGGGACTTTTGCCTTAAAGGTGCTCCCCGGGCCCTTTGAAGAATTAGTTACTTCCTTTGCATTTTCATTAAAATAGAGCGCCAACCTCTGGTTGACCTCACAGAACACTGTAATGTGTATTGTTTCCTTTGACCTATTGTCTGGAATTTAATTTGATGAAGGTGTTTAAAAACCCTTTGGGTATTTAAAACCAAAAGCTTTATTCATTTTAGAGGGAAATTCTTCTCATCCAATTTTTTGGGTTCCCTGCATCTTTCTAATATTTTTCCCCTTTTTATAATTGGTGAGCGAGTCCCGGGATCAAAAAATTGTGTACCCCGCAGTAAACTACGTTTAGTAGTTATGCTTGATTTTTTGTTTATTTTTTTGAGACTCAAATATCTTCCTGTTTTCCCAAATTTAATTTTTCCGATATTGTTGCAATCGGATTTCAGTTTTAGCGAAATTTTCTTTGATAATTCCTTAATTTCTTTGAATTTGTTTTTCCACATCCTTAAGGCATTTTGCTTTTCATCTCCCTTTTTAGCTTCTCTGTATAAGGATTTCAAAACCCCCTCTTTTTTACGTCCTTTAAGATTGTCCACATAGAAGCTTTTTTTTAAGATTTTTTTGAAGGGGCTTTCAGATTTCTTCAAATGTGTATTTAGGTAGCTTCTGTAGAAAAGGGGAGGGGGTTCACAAATAAAACGATTTGAAACGATAGGTTTCACGGACTTTTGGGGTCATGTGGTTTTCGGGCCCCAAGAAACGAAAATCTCTATTTTTCCGTAGTCCCCACTCTTAAGAAAGCTTTGGAAATATCAGCCTGTAGGCATATGGGTTTTGCGAAAATTTCATAGCATCTCCAAGTTTGTTAGTGAGGGTCCGTTTTCAATCATTAAGTCTTTCTACATCTTTTTTGCAGTGCGCTCAATTTTAACAACACGTATGGGTGGTTTAGAATCTTTTCTGATCCATGGTGCGGGAATTGAGCTTTGTCTTTAACTTATCTTCGACTACTTCCTCAATGAATTTATTGTCCCAACTGTTTTTGTATTATTATCCTAGAAGTCAGTAGCTTGGGTTCCTCCGGATTTTTTATTAGTGCTTTCATCTGTCCGAAAGCCATGCGTAATTGCTAGGCAGATGTGGTGGATTTTTTTTCCATGGTAACCTAACCCCCTACTGTCCATCTTTATATTTGGGAGTGTTCAAATATTGGTTTTAAATTGGATCTTGTGGGTTGGTTTTTTTTACATCAATACCCATCAATGGGTTTATTCATTTTTTCGAATGATATTTTTGTTGTGGTACTGATCAGCGGGGTTTTCTCGTAAAGTAATTTTCCCGAATCAAAATCATTCTTTTTTCCATTTTAAGGGAATGGGACCACATTATGTGGGGCCTCCCGCTGTTTTCAGCAAGTGAACATCTGTTTCTTCTAATTTTGCCAAAAAAGTGATAATATCACTTCCAAAATTAAATCAATTGGGCTAAGTGTGTTGTATGCAGGACAGGCTAACTTACCTTAGCTGCTTTTTGTCTGCAAATGTTTCTTTTAAACCCCGGATTGCATGACTTAGGCAAATCATCTACTACACAGTTTTACTGCTTTTTCCTGTTTCCTAGACCCAAAAGTGATTCTGGCTAGGCATTGCTGTTTACAAAAAATTTTGAAAAACAGCTATATCTAACTGTTTTTGGAAAGGGTGTTTATTCAGTTTTTGCAACACTTTTTCTTATGAAGGACCCCTTTTGAGCCTTTATCAAATATTTAGCACATTGGTTTTGTGTAATTTATTAATAACTCAACTCGGGGGGGTATCGGGGGGGCAGTTGCTTAAAATTTCCCCACTTTAATGCTTTGCTTGTTTTTCTTTCCCGATTCTGTGGAAGTCTTTTTGTTTCAGCAAAAGTATTTGGGATAATGCTGTATGATAATACCCCTTCATTTAAACACTTTTTCAGCGGCATTTTCTCCCCTTTTGTTCAATAAAAAATTTTAGCACCCTTTTTAGTTTATGAGTAGTTTTTTAGTGCCTCCCTTGATGTGTATTGACTACAATACTGGCCCTGTTTCCCTCACAAATAAGTTTTGGGTACGTTTATGTTTGACAGTCTGTTTCTGTCTTTTGTATTCAAGCTTGTTTAAAGCCCATATGGGATTTTTCCCTTTGTGGTTTATGGGAGTAGGTTACTTTTTTATATGATTGAAGGTTTATTATCCCCAGGTTTGTGGATTTTTCACTTGTTCGTTGCTTGCATGCATAAAAATATTGTTTTAAAACCCTGCTAATTTCTTCACAAAATGAAATAGCGTTTATTTAACATAAAATTTAATCGTTCAATAGTTTTGTGGTACAACTTATCCCGTCAATATTACTGTTAAAACGTCACATTTTCTTAGGCAAAATTTTGCTCTAAATCTGGACTATTGTCTTTATTTAAATGCCCGTAAGTCTGAAAAACAAAGTTTGGGTGGGTTTACTTGTATTAAATTCATGTCTAACTCTGGCCCTTTTCAGCATCAAAGTAATTGTTGCTAAGGGGCCATAAAGGTATTTTTAAATGCCTTTAACCACCCGGAAATACTTAAACATTATTGGGTTTCCCTTTCCAAGGGCATAAAAAATAAAATTTAACTTAGCAATTCATCTATTCGTTCATGAATTTACTAGGTTGAAAAAACCCCTAATGAATTCTTCATAATTTTGCCCTTAGAAAATAGGTAATACAAGGTAGGTAAGCTTGGTAATGGGACACTTGTTGTTTTTTTTTTTTTGGGTAAAGTTGTTTGCCATGTTACAGTTAGTTCTCTGTGACAATTTTACGGCAGATAGCCTTTTCTCATGTCCACCTTAATTGTTTTATTAAATTTTCCAAACTTTTTTTAATTTCACCCCTCAATGGATTGATTCAAGAAATTTTTTTCAAAATCTGTATGTCTAATTTTTTTCAACTTTGTGAAAGAAATTTAAAATTTTGACCTAAAGTATCAAAATTTGTTTGTATCTTTAGTTAATCCTTACAGACTGAGTCAGATTTTTAAATTTGTAATCTTAGTCTGTAAAGCTGAAGCTAATTTTTTCAAAAAGGCCTTTTTTAAGGGTTTTTCATTTTATAGTTTCCTTTAATATTTATATCTAAAAAGAAAAAAGTTTTAACAGACTCGTTCTTAATTTATGCTAAAAAATTTATAAACACTTGTATATACACTCAACTCCTGCGGTCATTGGCTTGTGTGTGGTCAGGTTTCTCGAGCTGGAGACAGGGATGAGGGTAAATCCCCGTTTTTTGCGGGGTGAGTACCTGCTCCCAATTTTCTTTGGGAAAATGGGTGAAAGCTGGGTGGGTCCCCGTTTTCTTTGGCTCCCCTTCTTTTGTATTGACCCTTGGGAGGGACTCATTTTTTGTTTATATTGTAAAACACTAGTTTTACAGCTTTTTTTTCGAAGGCCCTTTGGCTCGTAGGTTTTTTGTACACGTGCCAACATTTTGGACCCAGGTGGCCTTTTTCCGGTTCGAGCCGACCAAATTTTTGGGAAAAAGGGTTTTTCCCACTAAGGTTAAATTTGGGGGGGTACTTAGCTAATAACACAGCTATCGCTCACACAGCTCCCCCGCAGGGAGGTTTTGGAAAGTTGCTTATTATTCACAGGGCGAAAGAGTATATTAGTTAATAATAATTTTCCCCCCGGGGGGTGTTTTTCGCTATTTCTTTTCACTGTTTGCTGACGAACTTACTTTTTGGGGCCTAAAGCCACACCTCACTCCCGTATTGGTTTGTTAAAAACTCCTCAAAAAAAACTCAAGTCCCCATACCAAAAATCTGCCCCCAAATTGTTTGTTGGGAGCTAGGTTTTCTTTACACCCTCGCAGTTCGGTGATTGACGGTGGTGCCCTTTGGTTGTCCACGTTTCCCAGCCCGGAAAACGAACACGGGGAAAATATGTTCCCAAGGTTTTCTTTTTTGTTCAAATTTTATCCTAAAGAAGCGATCCCACTTATCTTAAGTTTTTATTGTGTTTTGTGAGAAACTCTGTTCCACAAATGCAGGATGTTTCTTTGTTGGTTATCCTGGGATCTGTACCCCATGGGTTTAAAAGAAAACTGAAGACGCCACACCTCCTATGCCGCCCCGCCCCTAGCACATAAAGGAAAGCTGACCTTCTTTTTGTTCCTTGTAAACTTCCCTATAAAGCAAAGCAAATGCTTGAATTTTCTGTTTTAAAGATAAACAAAATGTACACTATTTTTTCCATGGTTAAAGTGGGAGCAGGATATTCCTTAATTGTCCTGCTTGGGTAAGGATGGATGTCTCTTATTAAACTACTTTGCAACACTGGACTCTTGCAAGGACCGGCGGTCGCTTGATCACTAATACTCGTATTGCATCTGGGATCAATTATTTGCTGTAGCAGTAAAAAAAATTGCGTCCCCCTTCTGAGAGGGCTAGCCCCCCTGAGAGGTGAAAGGGGTTGAAAGGCGGGGAAAGGGGGTGAAGGGGGCTGAACCCCCTTTAGAAAATTTCCCCCACTTTGATGTATAACCACCCCAAACAGAAGGGCCAAGACAAGAGTATGAGAGCAAATTAAAAAACAATGGTGGATACACTAGCTAAAGTGGCCAGAGGGGTTCTTTGATGGAAAAAAATTACTCTATTGGGGGATTTTAGCCAAAAAGGGGAAAAGAGGGGAAAACCAGAGCCACACTGGGGCAAGTTACTGGGGCTCAATTTTGGGTTTTATTGGGGGAATTTTTTTGCACCAAGTTAGATTAAAACCCAGGAGAAAGCTGCAGCTGGGCGGTTAAATTTCCCCTTTGAAAGTGCAAAATAAAAAATATCACACAAAAAAAGCCCCTTAGCAAAAGTGATGAAGACGCCCTGATTTTTGAAGTTTGTAGGTTTACAGAAGAAATCGAAGCCAAAAAGGACGAGAGAAGCCAAATTTAAAAAAAGGGGACTATATGGGCCTAAGAAGATTCCTGCATGAATGCAGGGGGGAGAAGAATAGAGGGGAAAATTGAGTAATAAATTTTTAAAATAGTGCCCATTTTAATTGCAGGGAGAGGATGAGTTCATCCCAAAGGGGAAACAGAAAAAATGGTAAAAGAGTGAACCCAAGGGTTTAAATTTGGGAGGTGTTGGGGGCCAAAGCCAAAATGAGCAAGAGCGGGGGAAAAGTATACAAAAAAAGGGATCAAGAAAAAAAGGGTTTGGCAGAAAAAACAAACAAAAATTAGGGATAAGGAGGGACCCGAGGCAAAAAAATGAATAGCATAAAAGTCAAATCTGGGGGTTGTACCTCGATCTGACAGAACACAAGAAAAAGACAGAAACTGAAAGGGGGTGCAAAGACGCAGGAGGAAAGAGAGGCAAAGATAAAGATATGGGAAACCCCAGTTTCAGGAGGAAGAAAAAATTTCAACCTCCAACCCCCCACAAAAGGATTTGTGAGGTTGTGTTTGCAAGCAAACAATCTAACCCAAAACCAACACTTGTATCCACTGCCCACCCCCCCCTTATCACAAACTCCATCCCACGGGAAACCCCCCATGTTCCATCCCAGGTCCCCCTGCCCCCCCACCCCCAATTTTTTTCCCCAACCCACAGTTTCAAAAAACGAAGGTTTGGTATATGAATGCAGAGGAATAACAAATTTGTGGGAGTGGTAAAAAAAACGAGGGATGTCCCCATAAATTATATCCCACAAAAAAAGAAACTCACGGGATAGAGATGAAAACTTCCCCCCCCCCCCCCAGATATAGCTTGGGGGAAAGATAGAGGGGAAAAAGGGGGAAGGGGATTTGCATTGTCTATCAAAACTATGGGGATTTGAGGAATAGATGGAAAGGACGAAATGACATTAGGGACTACATAGTAGGTACAATTCATCTCGGGGACATAAGGTAGTCATTACAGGATGTACAACCTCCCCAAACGCAGGGGCCCAAAAGAAAATAAAAGGAGCAACAGAGCAATGGGACCACTGAGGTTCCAAAGACACAAAAAGGGGAAAAGGAAAGCTATAGTTTGGATGATTTTAATCACAAGGGGAAGTTTTTAAAACCTTTAGCCAATAGGGGCCAAAAACTGGAAGTCAAGTGATGGATTGGTACTTAAAAACCTCGCATCAAAATGTTTGGGATGCTACCAAGAGAGAGGCGGGGTGAACCACAAGATGGACCTCATTTTACCTTGGAAGCTCAGACATCGGGACATCACATATGAAAGGCCCTTTGGAGTAGGATCATGTGGGTTTGGCTTTTAATACAAATTTTGAGTTAAAGTGCAGAGGGTAACAGGGAGGTGGAAAAAAAAAACTACAAAAGGGGGGAAACAGGGATGAGGAATTTCGAAAGAGGTTCAGTGAGAAAGAGAATTGGTAGGGAAACGCAAACGAAATTGGGGGTATTTGACAAAAAAAATGCAAGGAGGCGAGGAGAGTTTTTTTTCCCCAAGACCAACAGAAATAATGGGAAACCAAACGAGCCCTTGGTTACCCAAAGGTGTAAAAAGGCGAAAACTAAGTTGCTACAGAAAGGAAAAAAATACAGAAGACAAAAAGGGCCTAGGGGAAAAAAAAGTTAGTTGCGAGCCAGAAATAGCATGCACAGGAAGGAGGGAGGACCAGTGACAAAACGAAAAGACATTTCATCGAAAATCAAGTCGACCGAAAACTGTTGTATACCCTCTGGAGGGGGACAACAATCAAGGCCAGGGAATGGGGGAGGAAGGAAGTTGGGAGCTCAAAGAAACGAGGGGGAAGTATGTGAAAGCTCAAAGAGACATAAAAGTATTTACAATGGAGGCGGAAAAAACTCCGGAAGTGAAAATAAGGGGGGTACACCAACAAGGGATTTACCAACAAGTGCGCAGAATACTACAATCGAGGAGGAGGTGAAAAAAGCTGCTAAGGGGAAAGTGATACCTGAAAGATGGTGGGACGGGCAGAGTGTGTGTCCTTCTAACAACAATTTTTCCCAAAACCCCTTTTGAAAAAAGGGACAATACCTGAGGTAGGAAGACGGCAATGTAGTCCCCATTTTTTAGAAAGGAGACGATTATCAGAAGGGGGTTTTGGACCACCTGAATGGGAACAAGCTTATAAAAGAAAACCACACCCATCACAAACTTACTGGGGTTTTTTTGACAAGGAAAGGAAGTAAGCACGGAGGAGAGGAAATGGGTAGATTGGATTTTTTGGGTTTTCAAGTTTGGGTTTCGACACGTTTCTACAAGGATTTGTGAAAAGCATGAGGCCGGCCACGTAAGGGGAAGGGCACTGCAATGGTCAGGGGGTCCTGGCAGGGAGGAAGACGGCCCTAGTACTCTGAGGTGTCGAGTGGGGCCTGTGACAGCGAGGTTCCTTGGGTCATTCAAGGGGCCCTGCTGTTTTGGTATATGTAATGACACGCAGATTCGATAGACTCAGAAAGTGTCCCCGTTTTCAGAGATGCCAAGTTTTAAAGAGGGAAAATTTAAAACTATTTGATCAGGGGATAACTACAAAGAGACCTGGACAGGCTGCAAGCCCGGTCCGCAACGGCCCTTGAATTTAATCTCGCCAAATGCAAAATCTTAAGATCGGGGGAAGGGGGAAAGAAGACCACAAAGAGTACACGAGGTGGCCCGGACGCAAAACCCCACCAAGGAAAAAATATTAGGGGGGAATATAATCCGACACACTCCTGAGGGGTACATCAACAAGATAACACTGCAACTATGGGCCCGGGAAACCTGGGAAAAAGCGTTCCGATACTCAGTAAAGGGGTTGTTCGACGCTGTACACCCTGTACGAAGGCCCATACTTGGTAGCAACCCAAAATTTTGGAAGCCACCCTAGTGAAGCCGTAAGAAATTAGAGAAAGTGCATAGGGTTTGCATCAAAATTAGTTCCAGAGCTAAAGGGAAAACCCCAAAAAGAAAAGTTAAATCGGAGGAAGGGCGGTGGGGATGGCATGTAATCCACATATAAAAAGAAAGAAAATTTAAAGGTGGGATAGGGCTAGGATGTTTCCCAATGGGCACAGCAAACAAAGGGTCTAATGAAAGGTGAGGACTCAGAAAAGGGACAGGAACGTTAGGGAATACTTTTTCAGTCATAGAGTTGTCGGAAATGTAAAAAGTCTGGAGAGGATGACTGGGGGCAGGTCTACACATGATTTAATAAAAGGTTTATAAAAACTCATGGAGAAAGGGAGTGGACCTACTAAAAACCCGTGAAGAGGCGGGGGCCCGGAGCTTGACTTGACCCTTGCAACCACAAGTAGGTGAATTTGGGGCGTACACACACCACACACACACACACCCACACCCCACACACACAAACAGCAAATTTCCCAAGGTTGAAAAAAAAAGCAAAATTTGTCCAAATTTTAGGGAAAAGGGGACAAAGAGTAGAATTTTTAACACAGACCAGTGTCAGGCATGTATAGTAAGTAAACTTATATAGAAAATTACCAGAAAAGAAAATGGTGGGCACTAAAAATGAATAGCTTACACACGATAACCAGCCGGTTCAGGGGGGGAAACCCTGTGTCACAAAACCCATGGGGTTTTACGCAGTGGATAGACATAAAGGAAAAGGAATGAGAGGGGTTGGTAGGGTTTCATTTTCTTGGACTGTAAGAATGCTTTGGACACAAATTCCCCACAAAGTATGTGCAAAAGCTGGAGGAGCGACAGGAATAACAGGGAAAAGGGCCCCCAATAAACAGGGGAAACCCCCACAGGATGGAACAAAGATGACGAGTAAAGGGAAAATGATTGAGAAAAAAATTTTTTAAAAAAAGAGTGAAAGCTGAAAAATGGTGGTGGAAAAAATTTGTTAGTGTTCGGCAGAAAAGGGGTACTTACCTCAACCCCACCCCCCCTTTTTCCACCCCCGGGGGAGTTTAAAATGGGACCCCCCTTCAAACTGAATATTGGCTTTCTGCCCCATCATGTCTTTAAATATTGAGTTTTAAACCTTTTTTTGATATAGTTGTGGTTTTTTTTTTTAATCTAACAGAACGTATTTGGGCTTAGTTTTTAAGAAATTTTTTTAGTTGTCACGATTTCTTTTGAAAAGGGACTCTGCTTAAAACATCCCAGTTCGTAAAATTTTGGGTTTTCTCTTTATTTAAACCCTTTTTTGGGGTTGGATGGGTGACTCGGCACTGGGGAGCAAAAGAGGGCGTTAGATTTGGCAATTTACAGAAACCCCACCCCCATTTTCCACGAACCAGCGTGAGTCACTTCACCTTTTTAATTGATATCTATGGTCTTCAAAAGCCCTTTTGGGAGACCCCTGTACTGTCGATAACAGTATTCTGTCTGCCGTTTTTATTGTTTTTTAATTGTTTATTATGCACCCCATACCCATCCTTGTGGGCGGTATCAAAAGCTAAGTATTTTATCCACAGTGGTATATTACAGACCATTCTGGAGAAATACCCTGACTTTGCTAGCTGTAAATAAAGCATTCCCACATATGTGCATGTGTGTGTGGTGTGTGTGTGTGTTTTGTGTGTGGTTGTTTTGTGTGTGTGGTGGTGTGTGTGTGTGTGGTGTGTGTGTGTGTTTTGGGGTGTGGTATGAGTGTGTGTGTGTGTGTATGAGTGTGTGGCGTGTGTGTGTATGAGTTTGTGTGTTGTGGTTTTGTGTGTGTGTGTGTGTGTGTGGTGTTGTGTGTGTGTGTGTTTTTGTGTGTGTGTGTGTTTGTGTGTGTGTGTATGAATTTGTATGTGTGTGTGTGTGTGTGTGGTGTGAGAGAGAGAGAGACTCGGCATATAAACATTTGCACCAATAATCACTACAGTTGTGACCGGGTGTGGAAGTGTGAATTGCTCATTACTCTAAAATCTGTTAATGATTGCAGCCATGTACAAACGTAAGTCTGCCAGCTGAGTTCATATTTCGTGCATGCTCGTGCTACCACCTGTAGGCCTCTCAGTGGGCATGCCCCTTGAAACGGCATTACCTGCCTCTCCCTCACTTGGCGCCCAGGCATCCTCGAGTAACAAGGCCTGCTCCTCTCTCCCTCGCAGGCATGACCCCTTGGGGCCTAGGGCTGTTAGTTAACACACTGCCTGTGTACCCAGATACCACAAATAAAGTAAGAAGCCTCCGATGCCTTCTCATTGAACCCCGCTTGTAAACAACGACCCAACAAACCTTAGAAACACCTGCAGAAAACTTCCAGTCACGCACCGGCTTCTCGTTCACTCTTGAATCCTTAGCAACGTTACCACACCGTCGGTACATCGGACTAACATCTGTCCGCTGTATTACCTTTGTTTCACAAAATTTATTTATATATTTTATTACTCATTATTTGCTTCAGTTAGGAACATTTTATGTTTGATCGTTTTTACATTTATACAAATATTTTTTGCTGTCAATAAATTTTTTTATTTTCTGTTAAAATGTATTCTTATTTTCTTTTCATGAGGAGGAATGGTGGTTTCACATACTCTTTGAGGGTCTGAAAGGGCAGTTATTATCCTTCACGAGTAACGAGGTGGCAGAGTGGGCACATGTGACAAGTGGTGTTACACAAGCGTCAGTCCTTGGGCTGACGCTATTTCTGGTATATGGAATGACATGAGAGAAGGATAGATTCAGAGGTATCCTTGTTTACAGACGTGGAACTAATGCGGAGAATTCAAGGGGACGTGGATTATGTAGGACAGCAAAGAGATCTGGCAGGCATCATATCTGGCCCGATAAATGGCTCCTAAGGGTTAACCCCACCAGTGCAAAATTCATGAAGATTGAGGAAGGACAAAGAAGACCGCAGATGGAATACAGTTTAGAGGGTCAAAAGCTTCAAAACCCACTCAAAGAAAAGGGATCTTGGAGTGAACATCATACCGATCACATCTCTTGACGCGCAGACACCTACACAAATATACACAAGCTTACATATTAGTAATTCTTAGTTCCGTGGTAACTTGCTCAGCTCATACAGAGGGGCCCTGGTTCTCTCCCCTAAGATAGTGGACACGATATATGTTTCCTATTACCTGCTGCCCCTGCACACCTAGTAATAAGTAGGTGCCTGGGTTTTTTAGAGTTGCCGGTGGGGTCGAATCTTTGGAAAAAAATAAAAGTCCCCAAATGGAAAATATAGTAAGACGGCTGCCCTTGACGACGTATTTTTCTCTAATGGCTTACCTTGGGTTACTAACCCTTCAGGTTAGTGTGCCCTACAAGTTTTTTACACACTACTTCCCACAAAAACAGACATTACTTACAATATTAACACACAGGCACCCACTCAACACAGGTACATTTTTACAAGGGAACACCAACACAACATGCACACACTTAAAACCCACGAACACCCACACAATACACACATTCACATGTGCAATATACACACAGGCACCAACACAAAACACACACCGAAAGTAGGCTTTTGACACAGTATCATATAAGAGGAGCAGGCAGCAATAGCAGGAAAGTATTGTAATGAATCGGGAGTCCCGACAGGAAGGAAATTATGAGGATGGTATGTGATGAGGCATGGGAGTGGGCGCATGTGTCAAGGGGGGCTTCACAAGGACGCCTAGCGCGGGTTTCTGTTTTTTTAATAGGAATGACATCACGTCAGGGAAAGAGTCAGAGGGGCCCATACACCCACACAACGCACACAGCAGACACCATACAGCAGTGCTAGGTCCCCCTTAAAGAGTTTTGGGACCAACCAGCCGTCACCTCCCTACACTATGTAAAATCTAGTATGAACGACCTTATTAAAAAAACAAAAGGTGCTGTTTTTCTCTGGACTAAAGGGTGCACAATTCCTGTTTAAAAACAAAGGGGGATATCCCACAGCACGGGTTGGTTGTTGTTTGTGTTTTAACTAACTCGCTTGGAGACAAAAGCATGTGACAATGTTTGGGGGGGGGGGCTTCCCTCCCCGTGACCCTAAGGTCAAACCTCCCCCCGGCCCGGGTTTGAACCGCGGTCATAGGTCTCAAAACCCGCGGGTTAAATCCCCCGGGGTATGGTTTGTTTTGCAATCGGTCATTACGATTTCTTGAGTCATCAAGGTGCGAGTGTGGGAAGTGGAGGGCAGAAACCCCAACTGGGGAAAGGTGGGGGTCGTGCTGAGGATCACTCCTCTTTTTAAACAGAATGGGCGGGGGCTGATTTAGAGTTGTAGACAAATTAGATCATGCGGGGAAAAGTTGGGGGATATAGAAACAAATCTTTCTTAACTTGGGGGTGAGAGCACCCAATCAGGAACAATGAGGGGTTACTTTCTTGGAATCATCAAAAGCCCTTACGTGTTTCCTCTCTTCAACCGCGCTGGGAAGAACTAAAAAAATGCCGTGCCATGGTTTTTTTAAAGTCGGAGTCCAAAGCCAGGTGAGCCCACAACCAAGTACTTGAAAGAACTTCAATTTCTCCAGGAATGACAGACAAGTAAACGAGACCAGTGAAAGACGAAGTGACTAGGCAACTATATAACCGCATGCTGATTTTGATTTTCTGACTTTTCTAGGATTTTGGAAAAAAAGTATCTTCACATCGACCCTATTATAAGGGGGTGCAGGATCGTATCCTTGCAAATTTCCCACGTGTTGCCCTGGTTTTGTAAGCTCCGAATTATTTTGAGAGGGGAAGGGAAAAAGTGTTGGTAAGTGGTCCTCGAAAGGACTCGGTCTCGTCAAGACGGAATATGAAGTTTTTAAAAACGTCAGCGTAAAAACAAAATGGATGATGATAGCCAAAACGCTGATTACACCCAAGGCGGCGGGGAAAGAATAAAGGGCACCGCCGTCTTCACGAAGAAAGGGATGAAAGGTTCGCCTTTCCATTACTTGACGAAAAATTTTGGGTTTCCTTTTGAGCGAAAGACTATGTTACAAGCAACTAATGACTAAAGAAAAAGTGCAAAATTTTGGGAAAAATTGTATAGCTTGATTTTGAAAAACAGCCATGTGAAGCTTTTTGGACACGAGAATGTTATCACAAGTGGGTCAACAAAAAATCAATACCGAAGTACTTCTCGATTTTTTTTTCAGTAGGGAGATAAAAACCTTTCCCTTTTTTTTATCGCATAATTTTTTCAGATAATGCAACCTCGCATTTTCCTTTCCACTGTGGAGATCTCGAAAGTTAGATTTAAATTTTCGTAATGAAGCCTCCAGGTCAGGCTATCGGTGAACTTGCTCTGTGAGTGTAATAAGAGAAAAAAACTGATTTGAGCACATTTTTACCCCAAACGGAAGAGCCGTTTAGTTTCTAGTAGTGTCATTATTTGTTAACTAAAATTAACATTTGACTTGTTTTTTTGAGCCTTTTTAAAAGATAAATTTATTATAACAGGGGTGTCAGTTTTTGGGCAGGACGAAATTCGGCTTCCAATGGGCCCCCCGGGCCATTTTGGTCTAATTTCAAGCTATGGTTTAAAAAATCCATTGAATTTTAAATTTGTTAAAATGGCCTCATAAAATTAATAAAAAAAAATTGCGTAGTTAAACTCACAGTTTATTCTTTTAGGAAGTATGAAATACGCCATTATAGAAATTTCCTTAAATAAATAAGTATGAAAAAAATGGGGATTTTTGATGTACCAAATTTGTTCAGCTAAAAAAAACGAAGATGCAATATCGTTGATCTAAAAATTAAAATGTGCAGGAGTAACAATGAAAATGGGGGGGAATTTCCGAAAGCAGGTTATAACCCTTTAAAAAGGTTTGAAAATTTAAACACTTTTGAAAAATTGGGGAATTTTTTTCCCGAAATTTTTCCCCACCCTGACTTTTCAGTTCAATAGGGAATTGTGGAAGATAAAAAGGGTTTGAAAAATCAGCCCCTCAGATGGGTTAAAGTGGGTTATAAAAATACTTTATGTATGGGAAGGGTTGTGTTTTGAGTTTGGGGTTGAGCAGGGGATGGAAAAATTTTTTTAAAAATTATGTCAACACAAAATCTTGAGTCTTGATGAGGGAATTCGGCAAATCTTCTATTTACAGGCCTGACTGTTTTTTCAAATGGTTTTTTACTGGTGACTCCCCCAAAGAAAGACAGATTTTTCTAAACTACGTGCTCCTGAGGGACTACGCCTAAAAATTCTAAACTTCCCTGTTCTCGCATTGGACTGAAGAATTACGGGACGGCTAAACGCTTCCAAAATAAAGTTACCAAATCTACCAAGTGTCAATTATCAACATTAAGTGTGTCATCTTGGACAAGAAACAGAAAGGGTTACCAAAAACTGAATGAATGCGAAAATGACTCCTACAGACCAAAAAAAAAATAAATCTCATTGAAAGAGAACTGTATTTTTTGGCTTCAAAAATCCGTGATTATTAACAAGTGGACGGATAAGACAAAAAAAACTGAACTAAACTTTACTACAAAAACATTAGGGGTAACATTTGCTTTAGTTCATTCGAAAGTGCACGTATAATGGGGATTTCCGCAGATACTGGGGGTCAAAATTGTCCCCCTATGTCAAAGTAAATGTGATTAAAAACAGCAGGAAACCACCCGGGATGTTTAGCGGTTTATTACACATACCACTTCCTCAGACTTGAATTTCTTTCGTTTTTTTTTTCTACTACTTTTTTTACGCTTTATTTTTTCTTGGGTTTGAGACACAAAACCGCCGTGTTTGGTAATAGCAAATTTTGCAACTTTCATAACGATTTTGAAAAATTACGGTTTTGGTTCAATTTTTTTCAACAAGGAATAATTCGAACAATCGTGGTAAAATTCCTGCCTTTACAAGGGGCCTCACGACACCAGTTTAACGGGGCCCTTTTAAAGTTCATAAAAATTACATCTTCTTCGAATGTAATATAACCCACCTTTGACTTGCCATTATTTAACTCTGATTTAATTTTTGGCGCTGTATTTCTCCCTTTTCTAGATTCAAAAAATGAAACTAATTTGTTTGTTTTTGGGTCATAGTTGGTGGTCCCATTCTAAAATTTTTGTAATGCGAAGTTGAGGGGCTTTTCAAAAATTTTGACTTTTTTGAAAAATTTTAATGTTTTTTTTTTTTTTTCTAACTCCCTTATTCTAGTAATGCGACCCATTTTATTTCTTGGTATTACCAATAAAAATAAAGGCTTATTTTAATTAGCACTTTGGATGAATAGTTAGAAAGAAGTTGACCGACGTCTGCTGGGTAGTAACCTGGCGACCTGATCCAAAAACCGATGTTTAAGACATTTCACTAATGAATGAACTTTGCCCATAACAAATATATGATTAGATAAAAAAAATTCACGCTGGTACTTTCTCATCTATGCAAAAGCAGTTTTATGCAAAGCAGTATTTTATTGGGTTTTAAAATTTTATATATATAATTTTTATATTTTTTATATATATATATATAAATTAATATATATATTAATATATATATATAAAAAAGACAAGCCACAGGGGGGGGGAAAACTTCAACTCAATACTTTTACATTTCCCAGTGGTCATCAGGGCTATGCAAAGTTGCAAACTGCAATAAGGGGGGAAGTTTTTTTTTAAAATTTAAAGCAGAGTGGGGAGTCGCCTCCCCTTTGGTTTTAAGGGAGCCAAGGGGGGCAGGAAATTTGGCCATACCAAATTCGAGTGAAAACCATCTTTTAAAACAAATTTTGCATCAAAATGCAAAGTTTAAAGATAGTTGAAAAGGTAAGGTATAAACGTAATTGCAAGTTCTTCAGATAAGAAACTTAAAAAATTATCAACTAGAACTTTTGTAAAAAATGGAAATAATCAAAACTAACCATGTTAAAAAAATTTTTGTCGTTAAAGGTGCTTAATTTATCGATTAAATCTATGTTGTTTTTTAACAATCAAGTTAGAAAATTTTTTCCAAGGGGCTAAAAATTCAAAAACCCTTCAAACTTATAGGAAATTGAAAAACCCATGGACTAATAATTGAACCTTGGGGTAATAATTGAACCTATGGGTAATAATTTGAAATAAATTTTTTTAATTAACCTCTTTACCTGTCAGTAGATGTTTGACTGTTTTATTTAAATTATGTTAAAAGCTGCTCGGGCCCGGGTTGGGGTAATTTAAAGACGAGTGCAAACAGTAAGTGCACTTTTCAAATACTTTTAAAAATTTTTGGAAAATAAAACTTTTTTTATTTTTTTCGTTGCTTAATTAGGTTCAAATTTTGGTTTTAAATTTGGTTACTTTTGTTGTAGACATGATTATTGTTTGGACTTATAAACCCAAACCATACCCCCCTGGGGGTTTAACCCCCGGTAGGAGTCTCAAAACCCCGCCCCTCGCGTTAGCCACTAGACCACTAGCTGGTCTATGGCTAACGCGACGGGGCTGGAGTTTTTTAGCTCTCTGACGGGGTTCAATCCCAGCCGGGGGTAGGTTTTTTCAAACGGTCATTACGATTTCGTGAGTCTTGATAAAGCCCATGTGTGAGCGAAACTTTTCAATAAAGGATACTTATACTGCTTATGGTTTTATTTCAATGTGTCGGATTTTATATCACTAATTTTCCCAAAGGGTTTCCTTGTTATCCCGATAATCATGTATAACTAACAAAAATAACTAAATCTGAACCTAACCAAGTAAAAATAAAATCTTGTACAAATTTTCCAAAAAAAATTTAAATACTTACAAAAGTCCCCCCTACTGTTTCTGGGGTTTATCTGGAGAGGTTCCGGGGGGAACGCCCCCGGCCCGGTCTGTGACCAGGCCTCCTTGGTCATGTCCCGGATGGACCCACACCATCGACTAAACACCCAGGGACCCTTTTTTTGATGGGGAAATAGACAAAGGTAAAGAAACACGTCCATGTTTCTATCTGGTGGGAAACGAACCCAGGGCCCCCACCGTGTGAAGCGAGAGCGTTTAACACCAGGCCACCAGAGCCCTTTGCACTTTTTTCAAAATTTTCGCCCGCCCCGCCTGGTTTTTATATTTAGATAAATTTTCGTTGTTTGGAAAAAAGTCAATGAGGACCTATGCAAATTTATATAATGAAAAAAAAATTTCTTATTTCCCGGGCGGGCTTGAAAGGGGGGAAATTGCTGGTGTGACACACGATTTCATTTAGGGAAACTCCCCCTCCTTTTCTAAAATTGTTTTCAGATCTCTTAACGACCGGAAATTCATCATTAATTGGAGGAAAGCAATATTGCATGAAAAAAATATTTAATAATTATTCCACATTTTGAAAAATAAGGAAAGTGCATTGGTGGATG
>NW_026495439.1:0-18381 GCF_026875155.1 Cherax quadricarinatus | reverse complement strand
TTATTCCCTTTTTTTCGGGTTATTTTAAAAGCAATTTTCTTTCCAGGGTAAAAAAATTTTTTTGAATTTTTATTTTTAAATTATGGTTTAAAACTAAAATATTTTAAAATTAAAAATAAAAATTATTTAAAATTTTATTAAAATTTTAAATTCCCAAATATTAAATTTAATTTATTTTTTCCCAAAAATTTGTACCGGGGGGTGATTATTTTTTTTTTTAAAATTGTTTAATTTTAAAAATTTCTTTGAATTTAAAATCTAAACATTTTAAATTTTTAAAAAAATTTATTTCTTTAAGTTAGTACCCTACCGTTGAAACAACACTAAAGAATTCAATAAAATTAAAAATATATTTTATAAAAATAAAAAATCAAATTTTTTTTTTAATTTAATTAAAAATTAAAAATTTTTTAAAATAAATAAATGTCGGGGGCCAGAGGTTTTAAAATTGGGGGGATTTTGCCCAAAAAAACCAAATTCCCTGGAAAAACCCCGGAATTGGGGGGCAGGAAACCCAAACTCTACACTTAAAAAAACCCCCTTTTTTTATAAATTATTTTTAAATTATTTTTTTGGGTTTTTATTTTAATTAATTTTTTTATAATTTATTAAATTTTTTAAATTTTTTTTTTAATTTATTATTTTTTTAAATTAATTATTAAAAAAATTATCTTTTAAACTTTTTAAAACGGGAAATTTTGGGGAATTTTAAAAAAGTTTTGCCCCAATTTAAAATTTTAACATTGGAAATTTATTTTTAAAAAAATTTTTTAAATTTAAAATTAAACAAATTTAAATAATAAATTTATATTATATATATATATAAATAATATATATAACATATAATATAAAATTATATATATATATATATATTTTAAAATTTAATATTTAATTAATAAAAATTTTAAAAATTAAGTCCCAGAAAAACGGGGCAAAAAACGCACCTTTTCCCAATAACAACAAAAGGGGGGGCAAACGCAAAAAAATTTTCGAAACATAAAAAAAAAATATTCCAGGGCTTTTTAGAAATTTTTTAAAATTTTTTAATTATCAAATTAAAACCCTTTGAAATGGTTAGGAAAGTTTTTTAAAAGGTTTTTGGTAAAAAAATAAAATTTTTAATTTTTGGAAAAAAAATCTTTAAAAAAAAACTTTTGGGTTTTTTGATTTTTTGCTTGTGTTTTTTGGTTTTTTTTTTAAAAATTTTTTTTAAAAATTTTTTTTTTTTTATTTTTATGTTTAATTTTTTTATTTTTATTTTTTTATTTTTTTTTAAAATTTCTTTTTTAGCTTTTAAAATGTAATTTGCCCCTGAAAAAGCGGGGGAATCCCCCTTTTAAATAAACCCTTTAAAACCCTTTGGGGGCCCCCCCCAAAAAAACCCGGGGGACCCCAAAATTTGGTTGTGTTAGAGAAATGATTTTTTTGGTGAACCCTGGTGGTTTTTGCTGGGGTTGTTGCTGGTTGTGAAAAGTGGTGGTGGAGGTGGGTGGGGTGGTGGTGGTATGCTGGTGGGGTGATGCTGGTGGGGGGGTCTTGGTGGGATGCTGGTGTGGGGTGGGGTGGTGGGGGTGGGGTGGGGTGGGGGTGTTAGTGGTGGTGGGGTGGTGGGGTTTTTGCTGGTGGTGGGGGTGGTGGGGGTGGGTGATGGGGTGGGGGTTTGTGTGGGGGTGGATGCGGGTGGGGTGATGCTGGTGGGGTGTGCTGGGGTTGTGGTGCTGGTGGTGGGGGGTGGGGGGGTGTTCCTGGTGGGGGTGATGTGGGTGGTGATGCGGGTGGGGTGTGCTGGTGGTGGATGGGGTGGGAGCGGGTGGGGGTGGTTGAGTGGTGTTACGGGTGGTGGTGATGGTGGTGGGGTGCGGGTGGGGTGTGCTGGTGGTGGTGGTGGGGGTGGTCTTTGGTGGTGCTGTGGTTGGTGGTGCTTTTGGGGTGGTGGGGGCTGGTGGTGGTGTGCTGGTGGTGGGGGCTGGGGGGTGGTTGTGCGTGGGGGGGTTGGTGGTGGTGTGTGGTGGTGGTGATGCTGGTGGGGTGTGCTGGGGGGTGGTCTGGTGGGTGGGGGTTGCTGGTGGTGGTGTGTGGTGGTGGTGATAGCTGGGGGGTGAGCTGGTGGGGGTGATGGGGGGTGGGGTGGTTGATGGGGGTTGGGGGGCTGGTGGTGGTGATCGGGTGGTGTGGGGGGTGGTGTGGTGGTGGTGCGGTGGTGGGTGGTGTGGTGGGGTGGTGATGCTGGGGTAAAGGCGGTGTGTGGGGCTGGGGGGGTGAGTTTTTGGTGGTGAGCTGGTGGGGGTATGCGGGTGGGGGGGGTTTGGGGGCGGTGGTGGTGACCCGGGGGGGTGGTGGGGGTGGTTGGTGGGTGGTGCGGGGGTGGGGTTGGTGGGAGGTGTGGGGGGTGGGGGTGTGGTGGGGGGTGGTGCTGGTGGTGGTGATGCGGGTGGTGGTGGGTTTTGGGGGGTTTTGGGTGCTGGTGGTGGTGGTGTTGTGCTTGTGGTGAGGTGGGGTTTGGGGGGTGTGGTGGTGTGCTGGTGGTGGTGAGCTGGTGTTTGCTGGTGGTGGGGGTGCTGGTGGGGTGTGCTGGGGGTGGTATGCTTTGGTGGGGGTGGTGCGGGTGGTGGTGGTGCTGGTGGTGGTGATCGGTGGGTGGGTTGGGGGGGTTTGCTGGTGGGGGTGTGCTGGGGTGGGGATGCTGGTGGGGGTGATGCTGGTGGTGGTGGGGGTGGTGGGGGTTTGGGTGCTGGTGGGGGGTTGGGGTGGGTGGTGGTGCGGTGGGGGGTGCTGGGGTGGTGGTGCGGTTTTGGGTGGTGCGTGGGTAAGGGTGGTGGGGGCGGGGGTTTTGGGCTGGTGGTGGGGTGGTGCTGGGGGGGTTTTGGGGTGGGGGTTTTGGTGGTTTGGCTGGGGGTGGTGTGGGGGGGTGGGCTGGGGGGGTGGTCTGGGGTGGTGTGCGGGTGGGGGTGACTGTGGTGGGGTGCGGGGTGGTGGTGGGGGTGGTGGTGAGCTGGTGGGTGATGTGTGGTGGGTGCTGGTGGGTGTGCTGGTGGTGGGTGTGGGGGGGGTTGGGGGTGGTGGTGGTGGTTGATGTGGGGTGTTGATGCTGGGGGTGGTGTGCTGGGGGTGGGGGTGCTGGTGGTGGTGGTGCTGGTGGGTGGTGGGGGGTGGTGGGGTGGTGGGGGTGGGGGGGGTGATTTGGTGTGGGTGGGGGTTTGGTGCGGTGGTGGTGGTGCGGGTGGTGGTGGTGCTGTGGGGGGTTTGGGTGTGGTTGGGGGTGGGTGGTGGGGGTGATGCTGGGGGTGGTTGGTGGGTGGTGTGGGTGTGGTGGTGGGGGTGCTGGTGGGGGAGGGTGTGTGGTGGTGGGGGTGGTGGTGGTGGGGGTGGTGGTGGGGTGTGTGGGTGGTTGGGTTGTGTGGGGGGGGGGTGATGGGGTGGGGGTTTGGATGGTGCTGTGGGGGTTTTTGGGTGGTATGGTGGGGGTGGTGGTGGTGGGGGTGGTGGTGTGGTGGTGTGGTCGGTGGTGGGGTGTGGTGGTGGTGGTGTGTGTGGGTGGGGTGGTCGGGTGGTGGTGGTGGTGTGGGTTGGGGGTGGTGGTGGGGGTGGGGTGGTGAGGGGTGGTGTGTGGGGGTGGTGAGCGGTGGTGGGGTGGGGTGGGGGGTGGTGGTGTGGTGGTGAGTGTGGTGGTGGTGGTGCGGGGGTTGGTGGTGGTGTGATGCTGGTGGGGGTGGGATGATCTGGTGGTGGTGATGCTGGTGGTGGTGGTGTTGATGCGGGTGGGGTGGGAGATGCTGGGTGGGGTGGTGGTGTGTGGTGGGTGAGTGGTGTGGTGGTGGGGGGTGTGGTTGGTGTGGTGGTTGGGGGTGGTGGTGGTGGTGGGTGGTGGTGGGGGGTGGTGGAGGTGGGGGGTGGGGGTGGTGGTGGTGGGGGGTGTGAGGGTTTCTGGGTGGTGGTGATGCTGGTGGTGGGGGGGGTGTGGTGGTGGGTTGGGGGTGTGGTGGTGGTGGGGTGGTGGTGGTGGTGGGGTGGTGGTGGGGGGGGGTGGGGGTGGGGGTGGTGATGTGGGGGGTGGTGGTGAGTTGGTGTTGAGCTGGTGGTGTGTGGGGGTGGTGGTGTTTTGGGGGGGGTGGGGGTGGGGGGGGGGGGGGAATGGGGTGGTATGCGGTGGGGGGGTGGGGTTGTGATGCTGGTGGTGGGGAACTGGTGGTGGTGATGGGGTGGTGGTGTGGGGGTTTGGTTAATGTGTGGGGGTGGATGCTGGTGGTGGTGGTGTGGGGGTGGGGTGTTTGGTGGTGGTGTGCGGTGGGTGATGCTGGGTGGTGGGGGGGGTTTTTTGGGTGGGGGGGAGTGGGTGGGGGTGGTGGTTGATCGGTGGTGGTAAATGCTGGGGGGTTTATGTGGTGGGTAGTGGTGGGGGTGGTGTTGTGCGGGTGGGGTGTTTGGTGGGGGGATGCGGGTGGTGTGATGCTGGTGTAGTGATGCGGGGGTAGGTTTGGGTGGTGTGGCGGTGGTGGTGTTGGTTTTATGCTGGTTGGGGGTGGGGTGATGTTGCTTGGTTGACCCTGGGTGTGATGCGGTGGGGGATGATGCTGGGGTGGTGATGCTGGTGGTGTGAGCTGTGGTAGGATGCGGTGGTATAAGCTGGTGGTGTGATGCTGGTTGTGATGCGGGTGGTGGTAGCTGGGTATGATGCGGGGTGGTGATGTGTGTTGGTGATGCTGGTGGTAGTGATGCTGGTGGTGGTGATGCTGTGGTGGTGATGCTGTGGTGTGATGCTGGGGGTGTGATGCTGTGGTGGTGTCATGCCCTAGTTAACCTTTCTTTAATATTCCCTTTGGGTTTATTTCCTTTAAAAAAGCTAAAATTGGAAATTAAACGTCCTTTTATATAAGGCTAATCTTATTACAATGTTATAATTTATATAACATGGCCATAAGTTAATTGGAGGTATAGTAACATGCTGCGCCGTGTGCGTGTATGGATTAGTCCGTGATGTTCGATGGTTATACCCCCCTCCCCCCCCCTTTATGTTCACTATACCGAGTGTTTGAGTCATTCCACGTGACCCACTTGACCTGTATGCTCAAGGTTGAGGACGAGCATTAAGAAGTACAGCCAACGAGAACACTCCACCGTCTCTGTACTGGCCAAGGTTTATATCCGCCTGGACATATTCTGTTTTATTCTGACTGCTTCCAATTGGGAAACAAGACTTCATACATTTAAAGTAACTCTATATACATATATGTTTTATCTAGATCTACTCCTAATATCTATTAATGAAGCCTTATATATATTTTGGATATATAAACATCATTCTTAACTTATATCGATAATTCGTAAAGTTGTTATGCACTAACAGAAGAAATAGTGTTTATCAATACTTGGAGTGAACAAGTGGGGCCTGTGTCCGCGAGATAAACTAATTCCTTTTAAATGAATGCTAGAAATGGCAGAAGTTTGAAGATATACAAAGGAGACATTACAGAATTGAAGCTTCAATCTGTTGCAATTAAGCACAAGCTTGGTATAAAATACGACAAGCATTTCACTGCCCAGACATTATGTATGATTACAGAATGTCCTTTTTCAGATATAGGATCCAGAGATGAGAATGGAGTAACAGATACCTTCCTCTTGAATTCTTACTACAGACACCCGAGCCGAAACTACACGCAACAACCCCTACGGGAGACGACGAATCATGACCTTCCTACTCGGAAACGCTACCTGCTAACAACACTCCAATTCCATCTCCAGGACATATGGGAACAGAACTTCCTCGGGCTAAGAAAGTTCCAGGTAAACCCTTTACAGATGTTTTTGAAACAGAACAGGAAGTCCTATTGAATGTGAACACGTTCCACCTCAATCCTAGCCCTTTGACTACTAATTCAATCTAGAGATATTTCGAAACGTCTAAGAAGTATTTTATCGCTCAAACCTCTTTGTAGAAGCCCAGAGAAAATAAAAGGAGAATTTGAACGTGAATCTTGCTTAAAGACGGGAATTACTGAGGAAGAAAAGAAATCGTAGTAATATAATAAATCCTCATTTGACCTATAAAGCAGCCTCTTTGATGCTAAATTACTGTAGGATAATTTAGATTCATTTTTTGAGATTCGAAAATCAGTGCGAAGTGATGCATGGCTCTCTAAATATTGGGCTGCTTTATAATTACATCTTTAATAGGAAAAGCTCAACCATTAACAAAACTTACCTTTGAACAATATTTAGATTAACTATGTAAAAGAGCTCTTCTGAAAGCTACATTTATTACCTGTTGTTACCTGACAGAGTTAGAACTCTGAAGAAATATACCTCAGCATATTGGGTGGACTTTGCCAGGAAAGCTTCTGCTTTCGAGCGTTGGTAGGGTCCGGGAGCCGACCTCATCGAGTCACTTTCTCAGTGATATTACATGAAGACCTTTTAAATATTCCAAGAGGGTTCATACTACTTTGACATTTCTTACCACAACTTGTTAGTTACTGCTGCCCACGCAGATCACTTTAGAAATTCCCATGTTAGTAACCACAGAAATGTCTAAGGCCGAAAGAAACTACCCCAAGGTTTGTTCAAGATTGACTACTAGGAAGCTCCAGCTGGCAACTTGGGTGTATTCAGACAAAAAACAGTGACAAACGGCTCTTTCTCCAGGCATCCGTAAAGGATCAATACACTGTGCTTTTTGTAAAAGTAGGGTCAAGACAGTCCTGTGTTGGCATAACGCGGGTAGAAAACCCAACCATGGGGGAGATATCCTACTCTGGTATAATTCCTCCGGAAGTTGAACCTGGATGATGAATCTACTCCAGGCCTCGTCTAGGGTCCGTCTAATAGATGACTTTACCGAGTGCTTCAGAAGAAAAGTGCGAGTAGCTATGGAACCGCTACTTTTCCCAGTGGGAAGTTCGGACTCTGTAAGAGGGGTAGTAGAAAATCACGACCTTGAGTACTGGCAGTATCTCTCTTATTAGATCCACCTGGTAAAGTTACCTTAGTATGCAAACCCCGGCTAGACGTTTTTGTAGGTTACGGGAGGGAATAATATAGGTCCCTATTATAGGTTATGTGAACTGCCTGGTATGTAGCTGGGACAATGTGGGACGTTTCAGATAACCTTTCCCATTGCGGGTGGACGTTATTTAATCGGGAACGAAATGTCAATTGGATACCAGAGGAGCCTTGGTTTTAGATAATCCTTGTGATGTAAATTATGCATTAGTGAGCCTCTGAGGCAGGGCTAGATTTATTCCCCTTAATGTGGTCACCAGTAGCCATGGGCTAAGAACTCTAAAAATGTGGATATTAACAGCCTTAGAAATGTTCCGAGATTAGGTTTGAACTTCTCTGTTTAGCGAAGCATTCAGTGGGAGCCACAGTGACAAAGTTTTACCAGTCCTGCGGTAGCTAGAAATGTAATAAAGAGAATGCTATAGCTAAGGACGTAAAAGGTTTAACCATAAGTAAGAGGAGGTTACTTTGTGAAGACGGTTTTGCTTGTGGAAGAGAAATAATGATATGACTTCGAGTTCAAAGTGGAACTTGTTAATGGTGCCATCGGTTCCTTACGTAATATCTGGTATTTGAACTGTTGGGCAGATAATCCACTGGGAGGGCATTTAGTGGTCTGGTAAGACAGAGAAGAAAGATAGTGAATAGTTGTTACTTTGGCTAATGATGGACTTATATGCTGACAACTACGGAATGTGCCACGTTTGTCTAATATACCCGGGGCACAATCGCCGCGTTGCCCTGTTCCAATAAAATGCCCGAAGAACTTTTGAAGATAGTTATTGACTGTGTAGGACTGTTGCCCGCACAAAAATGGTAACCAGATATTTTCATATCTAGAATGGCAACGGGTTCTGATGCTTCCAATGTCCAAAATTATTCAGAAATGTAGTAAGAGCTTTATACGCTCTTGCTCAAGTAGGCATACCACGTGAATTCAACTGATCCAGGTGTTAATTTTCGTCTAAGGTTGGTTTAAAGAGGTATGTCTCGATTTAGGGAGTAAGACAGACCCTCTACAGCAATCATCCCCAGTCCAAGGTGCTTAGAAAGATTCCACCAACCTTAAATCTACTTTACGTGGCTTACTGTGAGCAATATTTCGTGAATGGGACGAAGGTTTACCCTTTTCTCTTCGCTCCGTGAAGCGGGAACATGAAGTACTAAATACTCTCCATTTGACTGGATTTTTGGAATCATGGTACGAGGGACCCCTAGCCATATTACGAGATTCTTGGATAGGGAGATGAGGACCTCTTCATCCAGTGCCTTGCTTGGAAAGAACATCTGTCCAAATTTAAAAGCTTATGCTGCCTGTGAATCTGACGAGTCAAGCAAATGGAAGAAATGTACGCAAAGGCTATTCTCGTTCATTATGCTCCAAATGAATTGGTGTTAGTGTTAAAACTAATTCCATGGACATGCTTTAAAACCTGATATTTGGGGGCCGTTGAAATAGTGACAAAGAAAATGAGGTGAATTTTCGGGTCGTGAACCAGGACGTCGTTAAGAAATAAGTAGGTATCACATAGATAACTTAAAGAAGATTACGAGTCTAGCCTTCTGCCTACTATTACTCTATTAACCTACATCCACTGAATAAGGAATGACACGTAAGGGAAGAAAGGGAGAATTAGACTACATAATTCTGAAGTTTAAAACTAGACCATTCCTGGAAGTTCTCCTACCTCAAAAATCTCAAATATAAAAGTTAATCAAAATATAACTCCATTTCAAGATATCCCACTCCTTGTACTTGGGTTTTCACGATATGAAGTTGGGTTAGAAGAGTGTCATAAGCATCCCTTACGGGGTCCTCCTGCTAGCAAGAATTAGTCGTAAATTAGGGTTCTGGATTAATTGATAGAACCAGTTGGACACCTTGGTGGTATCCTGTGTATATGTCCCAAACCGATGGTACCGTACGGCCTATGCACGGATTATCGTGAAGTATTCAGTCACCAACAGTGGGTTCCATACCCAGGATGAGATTATAGATGCTGTACCTGGTGCCAACTTTGTGGACCAGATTAGACTTACTGGAGAGGTATTACAGTGCTCGTTAACTCCTAGGGCCCAGGGATTTCGGTTCGTGTAAGAAGGACTATTGTACGTATAAGGTTATGCCTTCGGCTGTGTAACGCCGCCTCCACTTCCAGGAATTATGAACTTTTAGTCCAACCTTAGAAGGTGTTAGAGGCATACTTAGACGACTGGTGTTTTAGTGATGATTGGCGGTCTCATTTAGAAGATTAGAGAACTACTGAGGCATGCAGAATACAATTTCACTGGTAATTACAAAATGTGATTTGGTAAAGGCCCAGATTAAATATCTCGGTTTTAATAGGAATGGACTAGTAGCCCCGACCAGTTAAAGGTACCAAGCTATTTTAAATTTTCTGACGCCTCAGGACAGGAAGCCCTCCAAGATTTTGGGGAATGGTACTTATTACAGGGGGGCGTTTTTTGGCCAAATTTGCTCAAGTTGCCTCCCCCTGACTAGTGGACGCAGTCAGATATATATTTAATTGGATCGAGAATTGTGGAACAAGCTTTTAAACGTTTAAAACGGTTTCCTTTCCTCCGCCAGTATTGCGTGCACCCAATTCCAATTCTTTCACCTCCATGTTGGGCAGTGATGCAGCAATAGTGCTGTCTTTGCAATCCTTCCAAGCGGTAATTCTACATCCACTGATGTTGATTTTTCCTATAATTGAAAGAATATCAAAGATCTTATTCACCATAGAAAAGAAGCCTGGCTTTATATTGTCCTTGGACACTGGTTGTACGTGATCCTCGGTTATACTCCTCATGTGTAAATATTACTCAGACAGTAACCTCAATTCATAAATTCTGAAACAAAAAATGTTAGATATTACGCTGGGTTTAAGGGATCCAACCTTACCGGATCTCCATATTCACTAAAGGTGTTGACAACGTTTAGACGTGCTTCTCTCGCCCTAATATATGCCTATACGGTGAATTCTTGCAGTCTAGTAGTGTTGTCTGGTCAGTGTCTGGCAGTGGATGGACTGAGCTTGGAGAGATGTACCTCCATCCCTTATACCAGCTAGTTGGTTTATCCACTCATCAGATCTTAACGCATGATCTATTGCTAGTGTGGCCGGGGTGTCATGCCCCTATGGTTAACCTTATCTTATATACATGTGCGGTTATTTCCTTAATAGCTAAATTGGAAATGACGTCCTTGATTATTAAGGCTAATTCTTATTAACAATTATTATTAATTTATGTAAATGGCAAATAAGTTTATATTGGAAGTTTTAGTAACATGCTGCCTGCCCGGTGTCCGTGAGGTTAGCCGTTGAGTTCGATGGTTATACCACTCCGCCCTTCCCCCTTATGTTCAATCTTACCGAGGTGGTGAGTCAGGTCACGCTCCCCCACTTTGAACTGTATGCTCAAGGTTGAGGACCGACATGAGAAGTAGCAGCCAACGAGAACACTCCTGCCGCTCGGTACTGCCAAGGTTTAAATCCGCGCCTGACATATTCTGTTTATTCGACTGCTTCCAATTGGAACAAGACTTCATACTTAAAGTATTCTCTACTTAATAAGTTATACTAGGATCTTCCTCTAAATCAATCTTTATGAAAGCCTTATATATATTTTGGATAATATATGAACATTCATTTTACTTAATATAAAAATTCTAAAGTTGTTATAGCACTAACCAGTAAGAAATAGTGTACAATACTGAGTGTAACAAGTGGGGACCTTGGTTCCGCGAGGAACACTGATTTCCTTTTAATAATGCAATGTAGAAATCCTGAAGAGGTTTGAAGATAAAGAAGAGAGTTAAGAATTTGAAGCTTCAATCTTGTTGCAATTTGCACAAGCTGGTGTAAAATACGACAGGCATTTCACTGCCCAGACAGTCAGATGTATGATACAGAATGTCCTTTTCCAGATGAGCAGGATCCAGAGACTGAGAATGGAGAAGCAGATATTCCTTCCTCTTTGAATTCTTTACTACAGACACCCGAGGCCGAAACTACGACGCTAACAACCCTACTGGAGACGACGAACATGACCTTCCCGATACTCGGAAACGCTACGCTGCTACAACGACCCCAATTCCATCCCCAAGGACTATATGGGGGAACAGAACCCACAGGCTAAAGAAACGGTTCCCAGGTAAACCCTTTTTTCAGATGTTTTTGAAACAGAAAAAGAGGAAGCCATTGGATGATAAAAACCCCGTTCCACCTCAAATCTCTAGCCCTTTTGATATATTCAATCTAAGGAAAATTTTCAAAACGTTTTGAACGTTTTTATCGCTTAAAACCCCCTTTTGTAAAGCCCAGGATGCGTGAAAAGGGAAAGGGCACGTTGGGCTCGATCATAGTAAGGAGACTGCACCCACTCTTAAGTATTTTTTTAATGCGGGGCATATGAACATCTGAATAAACGCTTAAGGTGTGTAGTGAGGGGGGGGTTCACAGGCACTGTGCGTCCGAAGTACATCACCCCACCCACTACTCACTAAAACACTAGCTTGTCTCCTCCTCACACAAAACGTGAATAATAAATATAATAATTTTAGACATGACTGAGTATATATAGTTATAGGCGGATGGTTTAAGTTATTTTTACTGAATTTGACATAGCAAGTAAAAAAGGGGTTTTTGGCTAAATTAGTTTTTTTTATGTAAAAAAAAAAAAAAAAAAAAAAAAAAAAAAAAAAAAAAAACTGGACAATTTCCCCAAAACCCCTTTGGATCAAGAGCCTCCGGACGGCCCCCATTTGTTACAAAAAACGGATTCAAAAAGCTTAGAGCTCCAGGAAATACTAGAAAGGATCCCCTTCAGATCCCCTGTTCCGGGTTTTCGTAACAATATCAGCCCTTTGTCCATTATCATTAAAATTCATTTATGGTTAATAGTGCTTTAGGTTACAACGGGTAGGCTCTAACTAGAAAAATTTAAAAATTTAATAAATTTTTTAAAGTATAATTTGTCTAGGGGGTATTTTATAAAATTTAAAATTTAAATTACAGCAATCAAAATAAAATCAATTCTCCAGTTCAATATTATTGTGCTGAAAGAATATCCATTTTATTCTTAAGTACCGTCAGGTACTTTAAAACATTTAATAAGATATTAAAATATGTACAAGTGTGTTATCGGGGAAATGTCTTAGTATTTAGCTATGTCTCAAGACTCGAAAAGACTTAAAAAAGTGACGACAAAGCCCTCAAAAAAACTAACTTTTTGCCCAAAACTGGCAACCCAAACAGTTGCTTGAAAAAAAAAATCTAACCCAATAAAATGAAATTGCGACTGCGAAAAATCAGGATCAAGGAGATAATATAACGACATAATAGGGCCCATCTGCAGATCCTCCCAAATTTACAACCCTCCCAAAATCTGAATTTCGTTCAGCTAAAAAACTTGCTGGACAATACAAGGAACCAGTACAAAATTAGGTCAAAGCTATCGCTAAGGACCTAAACTCAGGTTCTGTGACACAAACCTCAAACAACGTCGAAAATCACTAAGTTTTAAAATGTTCTGTGACAAATTCTAAGAACTAACAAGAATAAGAACAGACAATTTTCCCAACCAGAAGCGAGTCCAGAGCAGACGTCAGACAGAAAACTGTCCAAACCCCAAGGGGTCCCGCGACGTCAGACAGACAAGCTGCCAAAACCCGCAAGCGAGTCCCAGCAGACTGTCGACAGAAAAGCTTCCAACCAGAAAGCGAGTCCCACAGACTGACTTTTCACGAGAGGTGGGGGACACCCCCCCCTCGATCACGTGATAGTACGTGGAAAAACTGAAAATTAAAGCCGGCGTATAACAGCGAAAAGCGATAATTAACGTTTGACAATCAACCCTAACTGAGCACATTTTATAAATCCTAAGAACATAGTAAATAACAATATAACAGTCAAATAAATATAAAGTCAAAACATTTCGATTTAGCTTTTATCGCAAATAAACCAAATAAAATTATATAAAAAGATAATATACTTTTATATTACTAAAAATCATTGAAAACCCCTTCAGGGGTTCAACCCCCCCCCCAAACGACAGAGGTCGCACTAGGGGTTGCATAATGTCTCACATTATTTCTGATTATCATATCAATAAAAATTTAATTTTATAAATATTACTGAGTCTCTCTTTTGTGCCAAGCCCTCTACAATTTCACAGGTCCGTCACTAGGATTCCCCCTGTTCTAGGGCATACACAGTATCTTTTGCTACTCGTGGTTTATACTCATGTAGAGACGGTAGAATAGACGAGCGGGCATGAGGCCGATCATGGGTAGAGGAACTGCATTCCACTCTTAAGTAGTGGTTGTAAATCGACGTATGAACATCTGAGTATGAAACAGCTTAAGGGTGTAGTAAGGGGGGGGGGGTCTGCGGAAAGGACAGTTTGCGTCCCCAGTACCATCCCCACACGACACTACCCACTCAACACTCGTTATGTCTCCTTACCACCACATCATACGGAATTAAAAATATAATAATTGACATACATGAGAAATATAGTTAATATGGGCAGGAGGGATTAATTTTACTTTACTAAATTTGACAAGCAATAACAAAAGGGTTTTTGGGGCATAAAATTACGTTAATTTAAGGGACTGTTAAAATTAAAAAGGGACTGACGAGCGTCAGCAATTACATTACAATACCACTTATGTGTTTTATACTAATAGAATAAGGTGGTTTTGAGAGCCCACTCATGACCCTAGCTTTTTTATTTTTTCAGTGTTTTATATGGGAGTGGGGTTGTGGTCAAAAAAAAAAAAACGTTTAATTAAAGGGGGAAGTGCCCAAATCACGTAAAAAATTTTTCCAAGGGACACCCAAGAGCTGGGCCTCTTTCTCAATAGGGGCATACTTTTTCTGGTCTTTAAAGCTTGATAAATTTTTAACTATAGGATGGGAATACAGTGGATGTTGACTTTTTGGGCACACAGCCCCCACTGCAAGCCACTCGCATCTTATAAAAAGAAGGGAAGATTGAAATTAGGACTCTTAAACACAGGAGAGGGGTACAAGCGTTTCACCTTTTGAACGAGTCTGAACAATTCTAGCCCAGGTGAATGAACTTTGCTACTAAAAAATCAGTGAGAGGACTGCAATCTGAGAAAAGTTTGGACAGAACCGGGCGATAATATCCCCCCATACCCAGGAATCTCTTTACTCCTTTCCTTTCCCTGTGGCACTGGAAATTCAGAAATTGCCGAACCTTAGCCTAAATAGGAGAACCTCCCCTTGGCGATAAAAAAGCCTAGATGGGTAACCCCTTGGCTTCCCCAAAAACTACATTTAGCTAAGAAAACAGTGAAGTTAGTCCCTGATCTGACTGTATCCTCGGGGCAATCCAACGGGGAGAAAAATTTCATCAGCGCTCTCACATAGCACGAGCATTAATTTTTCTCATAAATAGTTGGGGTAGGTGTTGCAGCGCCATAATAGAAAAAATTTTTTGGTTTCCCATTTGGGTTTTAGCAAAGGACCAAACAATCAATAATAAGCGTGAGAATGGTTCACCCTGCACGGGGGAAAGGAAGAGGGCGCAGGTGGGGGGTTGCGCGGCTGCCTGTCATTGACACACTGGCAACTCGCACAGTCAGCTATGTTCCTTATCTTTGGCCAAGTAAAATTTTTGCAGTTTACCGAGTTCTTCTGACACCCAAAAGTCCTCCTATGGGACTATTTTGGCAAAAAACAATGGGTTTTTTCAAATGTAACTGGTAACACAACGAGTGCTTGACTGTCGTGGGAACCTATCACTAAATTTCATGAAAATTTTTTTCCATCATTTCACCTTACTTTTAATGTAACAATTTTTCGAGTCCCTTTGCTTCACTTCAGTACTGCTAATCTCTCATCCCTTCCCTGATGATCAAAAAAAATTATCCTTGATTAAATATCATGGTTAGAAATTAATGTCATTGTATCCTGACTGGGTTGATGCCCCCGGGGAGTCAGTTTATGATCCTGGCGCAGGCGTCACTAAACAACATATTCAAGCCCAAAAACATTGTCACCCCAACTCGACGGAACAAGGATGGGTTGTTGAATCTTGACATGCTCTAGTAATTGCGCTGAGAGGAAATAAAATGGTTTTTTCTTTGGAAAAGTTCTTCGTTTAACTCCTTTGTGCCTCAATTTTTGCATTTTGCAAAAAAAATAATGGGCGTTCCAAAACCCCTCAACTGTTCCTGGAGATAGGACCAGTGGGGAAAGGGGGGGTAGGGGAAATTTTTCCCTGGTCTGGACGGTCCCAGGTCGGGCACTTGGCCCCCGCCGTCTCTAGAGTGTCTAGATTTGGTCTAGGGTAAGAAAAAAAGGTGTAGTATACACGGTCTAGTATTGGCTGGTCATCCAACCCTCATCTGTGCTATAGTGTCATGAGGGGGGAAAGGTGTGAGGAGAACTGAGTACACTAGGTCAGCCCCTAGGCTCACTTCTCTCTATTGCTCTTTCATCAAAATTCAAAAAAAAGGGATACTTCCTAATTTGACACTAGACTTTTGAATTAAACATAATAGACATCCTTATGAGCAGGAAACAATATATCTTTAATTTAAAGCTCTGACGTTTTTGCGTGTAATTCCCTTTTTCGTCAACCCAGAAAATTTGGCTACTCGCCAACACGTCTGAAGTTTTAATGACTTAACTAGAAAAGTCAGAGTATCAAATTTAAATGTTTCACTTTGGCATAATCACGAAAAAAATTGTCTACAGAGAGTGATTATGGGGGGAAAATATAAACCTAATAGGAATTTTAGTGTTGGGTGTCTTTAAATTAGAACTCTAAACAGTATTTCCATCTCCTTGGATCAAAAATCAGTCAGGTACATACATCCCCCTGGGATGTTGTACAAGACTAAACTCAAATCTTCAGATTAGGAAAGTACTCAGAGTGTTTGACCATAGATTCATAGTATGTCAAATGGGCAATTTCCCAACACCTTTATCAAAGCCTCCCGGACAGGCCCCATTTGTTACAAAAACGCGTTCTAAAAGCTAGAGATCTCATAATATGAAAGGATGCCCTTTTAGCATCCCGCCTTTACTGGGTTTTTTGTAACAAATAGTCAGATCCTTTCCCAATTTTCATTAAAAAACAGTATGGTTAATAGGCTTTAGGATTAAACTGTAGGTACTAAAAAGAGAAATTAAAATTTAATAAAATTTTTTAAGTAGTAAATTGTCTAAGGTTATTATCAAATTTTTAATTACAGCAATCAAAAAAATCAATCTCTCGAGTTTCAATATTATTTTGCTGAAAGCACATATCACATTTTTAATTCTTAATCGTCATACTTAACATTTAATAAGATATTACAAAAATTACAAGTGTGTGAATGCGTTTTAATGTTTAAGTAGTTTGCTAGTCTCAAGACTCGAAAAAGACTTAAACAATGACTGACAAAGTCCTCAAAAAACTAACTTCTTGACCCACTGGCAACCCCAACAGTTCTTGAACAACAAAGAAGCTAAGCCCAATAGCAATGCAATATGCGACGCGACACAATCGGTCAAGGAGATAAATAAAGACATAGTAGGGACCCCTGAGATCCCCCCAAAAGTTACAAAACCCATAATATGAAATTTGTTCAGCATAGGGAAAATGTGACTGTGACAATAACAGGAACCAGTACAAATTTGGTCAGAAGCTATCGCTAAAGGACCTGAGATATAGAGTGTTGTGACAACAACCCATTACACGTCGAAAATCCTAAGTCTTTAACAATGTTTGTAAAAACAAATTCTACAGAACTAACAAGAATAATGAGCGGGACAATCTGCCAACCAGCAAGCGAGTCCAGGCAGATGTCAGAGACATCTGTCCAACCACCAAGCGAGTCTCCAGAACTGTAAACAGAAAAGCGCCCAAACCCAGCAAGGAGTCTCAGCAGCTGTCAGACAGACAGCTGTCCAACCAGAAAGCGGGCCCCAGCAGACTGACTTTTCTGAGAGGGAGGACACCCCCCCCTCGATCACGTGATAGCTACGGGACAACTGCGCTCAGAACCCGGCGGGGTTAACGACGACAAGCGATAATTTCAGTCTTTGAAAATCAACCCCAAACCCGAGCACATTTTAATACATCCTAACAACAAAAGCAAAATAACAATATACATCAAAAATAATATAAACATACATTTACGTTTAGTTATTATCGCAAATAAAAGCAATAAAAAAATTATATGAAAAGAAAATACTTATATATAAATAATAATATTGAAACCCCATTCGGGGGGTTTCAAACCTCCATTTTTGATCCAGTGATGCGCATAGGTCTGTTTTATTGAAATCCTTCCAAAGCGGAAATATTTACATCCACTATGTTATTTTTCCCCTAAAAAAATTTAAAAGAATATAAAAAGATCTTTTTAAACCATAAAAAAAAAGAAGCCTGCTTTATTTTGTCCTTGGAACACTTTTTGAGTATAACTCGGTTATACTCCCAGGATAAATATTTTCAACCATAACCTCTAACTTTTCATAAATTTTCTATGAAACAAAAAATGTTAGATATTACGCTGGGCTTTAAGGATCCAACCTTACCGGGTCTCCCTATTTCACATAAAAGGGTTTTGAGCAACGTTTTTGCCCTGCCCCCCTTATCGTCCAATATATTTGCCTAAATACGGAAATTCTTTGAGTTGTAGGGTTTTTGGTCCAGTTCTAGCAAATGGAAAGACTGAGCTTAGAGATGTACCTCCCTCCTATACCAGCTAGTTGGTTTTTTCCCACCATCACATTTAACGCAGAGATATTTTCTAGGGGCCGGGGGGGTCTGCCCCTATGGTTAAACCCTTTTTTTAAATTTCATTTCGGTTTTTTTCCTTTAATAGCTAAATTGGAAAAGAACGCCTTTTATTTTTAAGGGTAATTTTTTTTAACAATTATTATAAATTTTTGTAACATGGGCCCAAAAATTTTAATTGGAGGTAAAGTAAATGCCTGCCCCCGGTGTGCCGGTGTATGGTTAGCCCGGATGTTTGATGGTTATACCCCCCCTTCCCCCCCTTTATGTTAACATACGAGTGTTTTGGTTTATCAGGTCACGTGACCCCCTTGACCCTTTTTTCTCAAAGGTTGAGGGGAAAAGCAGTGAAGAAAGTAGCAGCCAACGAGAAACTCCGTCTCTCTGGTAACTGGCCAGGTTTATAATCCCGGGCCCGGAATATTCTTTTTTTTCGACTGCTTCCAATTGGGAAACAAAACTTCATCTTAAAGTAATCTCTTTTTACATTTTTGTTAATCTAGGATCTCTCCCCAATATCTGTTATGAAAGCCCTTTTTATTATTTTGGAAATATACAACAGCATTCTTAACTTATATACGAAATTCGTATAAATTTTTTTGGCTTTTTTTTAAG
>NW_026495438.1:0-108023 GCF_026875155.1 Cherax quadricarinatus | reverse complement strand
ATGGATTCCTGAGTTTGGAGGGTTATGTTTACCGGGAGTTTACCGGGAGAGAGTTTCGGGGGGTCAACGCCCCCGCGGCCCCGGTTTGACCAGGCCTCCTGGTGGATCAGCGCCTGATCAACCAGGCTGTTGCTGCTGCTGCACGCAAACTAACGTACGACCCACAGCCCGGCTAAATCAGGAACTGACTTTAGGTGCTTGTCCAGTGCCAGCTTGAAGACGCCAGGGGTCTGTTGTAATCCCCCTTATGTGTGCTGGGAGGCATTTTGAACAGTCTCAGCCCCTGACACTTATTGTAGGGTCTCTTAACGTGCTAGTGACACCCCTGCTTTTCATTGGGGGGATGGTGCATCGTCTGCCAAGTCTTTTGCTTTCGTATGAGTGATTTTCGTGTGCAAGTTCGGTACTAGTCCCTCTAGGATTTTCCAGGTGTATATAATCATGTATCTCTCCCTCCTGCGTTCCAGGGAATACAGGTTTAGAAACCTCAAGTGCTCCCAGTAATTGAGTGGTTTTATCTCCGTTATGCGCGCCGTGAAAGTTCTCTTACATTTTCTAGGTCGGCAATTTCACCCTGCCTTGAAAGGTGCTGTTAGATTTGCAGCAATATTCCAGCCTAGATAGAACAAGTGACCTGAAAGTGTCATCATGGCTTTGGCCTCCCTATTTTAAAGGGTTTCTCATTATCCATCCTGTCATTTTTCTAGCAGATGCGATTGATACAATTTTTATGGTCCTTGAAGGTGAGATCCTCCGACATAATCACTCCCAGGTCTTTGATGTTGGTGTTTTCGCTCTATTTGTGGCCAGAATTTGTTTTGTACTCTGATGAAGATTTAATTTCCTCATTTTTTACCATATCTGAGTAATTGAAATTTCTCATCGTTGAACTTCATATTGTTTTCTGCAGCCCACTGAAAGATTTGGTTGATGTCCCCTGGAGCCTTGCAGTGTCTGCAATGGAAGACACTGTCATGCAGATTCGGTGTCATCTGCAAAGGAAGACACGGTGCTGTGGCTGACATCCTTGTCTATGTCGGATTATGAGGATGAGGAACAAGATGGGAGCTAGTACTGTGCCTTGTGGAACAGAGCTTTTCACCGTAGCTGCCTCGGACTTTACTCTGTTGACGACTACTCCTCTGTGTTCTGTTAGTGAGGAAATTAAGAATCCATCGCCCGACTTTTCCTGTTATTCCTTTAGCACGCATTTTGTGCGCTATTACCCATGTCACACTTGTCGAAGGCTTTTGAAAAAGTCGGTATATATTACTCTGCATTCTTTTTGTCTTCTAGTGCATTTAGGACCTTTGGGTCGAGTATCCAATAGTTGAGACAGAAGGAGCGACCTTTTTCTAAACCCATGTTGCCCGGGTTGTGTAACTGAGGGGTTTCTAGATGGGGGGTGATCTTGCTTCTTAGGACCCTTTCAAAGATTTTTATGATATGGGATGTTAGTGCTATTGGCCCTGTATTTTCTTTGCTGTTGCTTTACTGCCCCCTTTGTGGAGGGGGGCTATATCTGTTGTTTTTAGTAGCTGAGGGACGATCCCCGTGTCCATGCTCCCTCTCCATAGGATGGAAAAGGCTCGTGATAGGGGCTTTTTTGCAGTTCTTGATGAACACAGAGTTCCATGATCTGGCCTGGGGCAGAGTGCATGGGCATGTCATTTATCCCCTGTTCGAAGTCATTTGGCGCAGGATAACATCGGATAGGCTTGTGTTAATCAAATTTTGTGGCTCTCTCATAAAAAATTCATTTTGATCTTCGACTCTCAGTCTGGTTAGCGGCTTGCTAAAAACTGAGTCATATTGGGACTTGAGTAGCTCACTCTTTTCCCCTTGCTGTCATCTGTGTGGGACCCATCTTGTTTAAGTACGGCCCAATACTGGACGTTGTTCTCGATTTTGATTTGGCATAGGAGAAAAAATACTTTGGGTTTCTTTCGATTTCAATTATGGCTTTAGTTCTTCCCGCGATTCCTGACCCTAAAGGATTCTTTTAGCTTAAGTTCGATGCTTGCTTTTTTCTCTGACCAGTGTCTCCCTACGCATTTCAGATATATTGACCTCTTTTAGCCGCTCTGTTATTCTTTTCTGTCGCCTGTAAAGGGAGCGCCTGTCTCTTTCTATTTTACATCTACTCCTCCTTTTTCTTAGAGGAATAAGCCTTGTGCATACATCGAGTGCCACCGAGTTAATCTGTTCTAGGCATAAGTTGGGGTCTGTGTTGCTTAGTATATCTTCCCAGCTTATATCGGTTAGGACTTGGTTTACTTGGTCCCACTTTATGTTTTGTTATTGAAGTTGAATTGGTGAATGCTCCCCTCGTGACTAGCCCTCTTTTTTTGTCGGTCTGGGGCTCCACGCAACATGTCTGAACCTCAATTATGTTGTGATCTGAGTAAAATTTTTTTGATATGGTGACATTTCTTATCAGATCATCATTGTTAGTAAAGATGAGGTCTAGTGTATTCTCCAGTCTAGTAGGCTCTATTATTTGCTGGTTTAAATTGAATTTTGTGCAGAGATTTAAAAGCTCGTGTGAGTGTGAGTTTCATCAGAGCTGCCTCCTGGTGTTATTACTGCAAAAAAAATTATTTGCTATATTCCTCCATTTTAGGTGCCTTAAGTTGAAATCCCCCAGGAGCAAGATGTGGTGCAGGAGGGTGGAAAAAATTTTTCCCGACAGTGGTCAATTTTTAACAGCTGTTCCTGGAATTGCTGGGAGTTGCATCCGGGGGCTTTTAGACTAAACCCCAATGACTAGGTTTTGGTTCTCGAAACCCTTTTCTGCTAAAACTTCCACTACATCATTTGAGGCCCTTAAGCAGTTCTGTGCAAACAAGTGACTCTGCAATGTACAGGCCAACCCCCCCCTTTTGCCTGTTCACTCTGTCACATCTGTATAGGTTGTAACCTGGGATCCATATTTCGTTGTCCAAGTGATCCTTTATGTGGGTCTCAGTGAAAGCCGCGAACATTGCCTTTGCCTCTGCAAGCAGTCCACGGATGAAAGGTAATTTTGTTGTTTGTTGCTGGCTTTAGACCCTGTATATTTGCAAAGAAAGAAAGTTATCGGACTGGTGGTATTGTTGGTACCTGGGTTTTTTTTTCCGGCATTAGTATCTGTTCTGTTGGTTGGAGTGGAGGCCATCGACTGTGGTTCCACTCCAGGAATGACGGATTTGGTGTACGATTTCTGCCATTTCCTGCCAGTTTTTTTCCTTCCTGGCACTAAAAAAAACCCCTCCCTCTTGAGTGGCTGTAGCTACCCAGGTTTTTCCCATGGCATGGATGTTTTGTATCTTTTTGTCCCCTTTAGATGGTATGCCTGGCAATTTAAGTTATAGCACAGTCTTTCCTGTACTGAAGAGGTACACATTTCAGGGTGAAAAAGCTTACAGGAAGGGAGTTTGCATTTTCCTGTTGTCATAATGGGCATTGGCATTTTCTAGGGGTCATAGTTGCACGTCCCCATCTGTTTTTCCAGATTTCCCATGCCAGCAGATACCAAGTGCATAGTATGTGCACAGGCTTGGTTTCCGCTTGCCTGGGTTTCTGTGACTGTATTCCTGTTGGTGTGCATGTTTACCTTCTTACTTCTATCCTCCCAAGCAAACCAACAATGGAGCTCCCACCAGTTGTTTTTGGTAATATATCCTCACTATTGCTAGTGGACTCCTTTGTTTGCTATTTCCTGTGGTATTTTCTAGTTTGCAATATTGGTTTATCTTATCTTTGACTACACTTGTTTCCCTACTATGGCTCCTGTCCCCTATGAGGTCATTTATATGTATTCCTATCCTGCGTATAATTCCCGACTACCTGGACAAAATCTCCAGCTTCACCATTACTGTCTCCAGGACAGCATCTCCAGCTTCACCATTACTGTTTCCCCAGGACAGCATTCTCAGCTTCACCATTACTGTCTCCCAGACAGCAACCTCCAGCTTCACCATTACTGTTTTCCCCCGGACAGCACCTCCAGCTTCCCCATTACTGTCTCCCCGGACAGCACTATCAGCCCCCCATTTACTGACTACCAGGACATTACCTCCAGCCTTACAGTTTCTGACTACATGGCCAGTATCAAGGGCAGTACCATTCAGCCCAGACTTTTTATGTTCCCATCTGTTGTAGAAGCTTCCAGGTTTTCTATGAAAGCAGCTTGATGTTGTCCTCTTTTATACCCTTGTGATTTTAGTCCACAGATTTTCCTCATTTGGGCATACCCAAAAACACTTCTTTGTTTTAATACTGCTTGTAGCTAGTTCTTGAATATCTGCACAAGGAGCGTGACACCAATTTCCACAAAAATGACAATTTATCCATGTGGAAAACCCGTTTGTTTGACTGACCACAGACTACACACAGCTTCATAATGATTTGAATGGTTGGATTTACTGCAATTCTACTAGCAACCTCTTGAATATTCTATTAATAACATTAAATGAAGCTCTAGCTATTTGTATTTTTGTTTCTAACTGTTTTTGTATATTGGACACTACCGTACGTTCCGATTTTTTAATGTTTGGTGTTTATAAGGGCTCCTACACCCCCATCCATTTAACAGTCCTGCTTTATTGTCCAACGAAACCGTTGAAACATCGCCGGGTTCGGACCAGTCAAGGTGTCGGACAGTCCAAGTTCAGACTAGTCGATCTGATCTGATCAGTGGTCACTTATTTTAAAACATACTGGTCGGTATTTGAGCTAACACATGAAGGATCTAGCTGGAAATTATCTACCCAGTAATATGTGATTTGACTGATAGACAAAAGTATAATTGGCTGTTGAAGAGCCAGTGATATCTGGCAGCTCCTACAGTGACGAACGGTCGAACCTCAACCCTTGTTTATTCAAATCGCTGTATCTAGCTTTTGCTATTTTTTTTTCCGTCTCCACCTCAATAAATGGCTATATTATCACTATAAGTTGACCTGGTTGGGCAAATTTTGGAGGAAGGACGCTTTTTTCTGTAGTAAAATTGCTTCTCGGGGTTGTGTATAATTGTTGATTGCGCCCGGGCTGGTAACTACAGGTTATATTGAAATTCACAAGTAACGTCTGGTATTTCAAGAAAAAGAAACTAATGGAAAGTCCACTCCACTCCACTAAGTACCACTATAATACTGGTTAGTTGGCTACTACAACACTGTTTTCTGCTATCACTGTATCACTAGATTATATGTCGGCGAGTACACTAGGCAGGTCCAGGAAGATTATTAAAACAGCTGACGCTGTGGTCAGTTTCTGCGACTTCTGGCACCTCCTCTATAGGCTTATCACTTCATTTACAAATTCACCTGTTTTCAAATGACACTTTAGCCTTTATGCATCAATATACTAGGGAGCCACTGTAGTATGACACTATATCACTATGTATACTCAATGTTATCCATGGGAGACTTTCTTTCCTCTGACACGAAAAGTTCAATTATTATTATTTTTTTCACACTGGACACAGGCCTATGATTCCCCTCTGGCAGTAAACTCTGCTAGGTAGTGCACACTAATTCTCCTTTTTTGACTCAGTATATAATGTTTTCCGGCCAAGATTGGTTCGCAGCGCTAGAGGATTATCGTATAGGATTGATGACACAAATTAAAGTTCTAGCACGTAAGAGCGACCGTGAAAACACGAGATAACCCGGAGCACAACGAGGCACGCTGACACGCTGACACGCTGACACGCTGATAGGCGTGTCAGCGTATGAGTCATTGTATGAGTCATTATATACATAACAGTAAATGAACATAGATAATTATTATTTATCAGTTAGACAAGTAGGAATTTGTGACACCTAGGTCGCTAAAAATGTCCCCCTTCGATATCTACCACTGTCATATCCACAAGTTGCTCTGGACCTATTAATTACCAATGAAATATGTATAACCAGGAATACTGGTAAATATATAAATTTTGTGGACTGTATATTAAAAATAATAAATGGTTATATATATACACAATTACATAACAGAATTCAAATTCAAATTCAAATTCAAATTCAAAGTTTATTCTCTATAAGGATTACAATGCTGAGTTTACAGAAATTTGGTTATTGTTTGGTTTACATGTAGTAAAATTGAGATTACAGAGTGTACCACTAGAACGCTTAGCATGGCTAGGCATTTCGGGCATGCTTAGTTTTATTCTTAAATGTAAAATATTACAAATTATGAGGTAAGGGGGGGTTGGTATTATGGGCTAAGTGACTAAATACTATTTAGGTGAGTTTAGCAATGTTGAATGCTTTTGTTTTGGGCACAGTATATAGTTTTCAGTATTGGAAGTATTCACAGGATTCATTATTTTAAGACGAGATAAATAATTTCTGTTTTATGGTCAAATGAGTGATCGAGTGTAAGTGTGAACCACCAGGTGGTAATTCGTGAAGTTAGTTGACGTTGTATCACAGGGAGATAAGATGTTTTCTATTGGTAGTTTTGAAGGTGAAGAATGTGTCTGTCAGTTCTAGAGTTTCCTCAGGTAGTATTCCAGATTTTAGGGCCTTTGACATACATTGAATTTTTGTAAAGGTTAGGTCGGACATGGGGAATTCGTAGAGATGTTTGTTTCCTGGTGTTATGCCTGTGGGTTCTGTCACAACTATCAAAAAGTGCGTTTTTAGGTCAAGGTTTGATATTAGAGTTTAAGGCCCCTGAAGATATAGATGTGCACAGTAATAAGTGTGGATGTACTGAAGCTGGGAGTAAGTTTAGATCTTTGGAAGAGATGGGGGGGTGTGTTGCCAGGGATGGATTTAGTGATTATCTTACTGTGCAGGCTTTTTGTTGGGTTAATATTGGCTTTAGGTGTTTGCTGCAGTTGATCCCCAAGCAACAAATAGCATAGGTGAGGTATGGATAAATAAGTGATTGGTATAGGTGAGAAGGGCTTTTGGGCGGCACGTAGTATCGTATCACCTTTGAGTGGATCCCAACCGATTTGATAGGCTTTTTTGGCTATAATGTGGATATGGTGGCTGAAATGTCAGTTTAATTGTCAAGGTATAAGCCTAAGAATTTTCGCCCGCGCCATTATTTCTGGAAACTAGAGTGGTTGTCAATCTTTACTGTTAATTTGTGGCTTCTCCTGCTCTGCTACCGAAAACATAATAAATAAAGTTTTGTCAGTGTAAGCATCAAGTTTATTGGCGTCATCCAGAGTCGATATTTTAAAAGTCAGCTCCTCATTGCACGAATGGTTAAGAGGTGGCAAATTAGGGTGAGAGATGACATAAATCGTGTCATCAGCAAAGAGAATGGGTTTTCTCAGGTGTTGGATACGTTTGGAAGGTCATTGATGTATATGAGGAAGAGGCAGGGGACCAAGGACACTTCCCTGCGGACTCCAGTATCATGTGGCCGATGTTGCTGATGCTGTGTCTTTAATGGTGACGTAGCTGATACCTATTAGTAATGTAAGATTTGAAATAAGCAAGCGCATGGCCTCTTAAACCGTAGTGGTCAAGTTTGTGGAGTAGGATTTCCGTGGTTTACAGTGTCAAAAGCTTTTCATAGGTCAATAAAAATTCCTAGTTGGATATTCCTTTATTTTCCAATGGGCTGTGTAAATGCAGATCAGCTTTTTAGATTGCAATCATTAGTGGCTTTTATTTTTCCTGAAATCCAAACTGGCAGGGGTTGAGTATGTTTGGAGCCGTTATAAATGAATGCAGTCTCCTGTGCACGAGTTTTCTCAAAGATTTTGGATAGCAATGGTAAGTTAGATATTGGCCTAATAGTTGTTTAAGTCTGTAGGGTCACCACCTTTATGTATTGGTGATAACCGCTTGCCATCTTGAGTATTTCGGGAAGGTGCTAGTCTCTATGACTTGTTAAAAAGTAATGAAATAGCATGAGAAAGGACGATGGGCCGCTCGCTCGCTTGTACAGTAATGGTGGAACATGAGACAGATTCCCCGAGTTATTTTTAAGTGACTTTATGATCTCAATGATTCCGCAGTGGCTCAGTTGGTGCAAATTGAGAGGAATTAGGGAAATTTCCATCTAGGTAGTCCCCGCGCATGGTGCATTGGTATGTGGGATTTTACTGGGCGAGATTAGATCCTATGTTTGAGTAAAAGTCGTTTATCTTGTTAGCTGTGTTCAGTGGGATTAGTGTTGGTTTCATTAGTTTAGTTAGGACAATATTCTTTCTTGGTTTTTCCTCATTTTGTTGTGGTCCGGCTAGAATCTGAGAGAGTGTTTTCCAGGTCTTTTATATCTCCTCTAGTGTCTGTGAATCTACTGGAGTAGTATAATTGTTTGCTTTTTTTATTACATTTGGTGAGAGCTGAAGAATAGTGTTTAAAATATCTTTGAGTGTATTAAGCCCTGTCCTATATAGGGGCTTTTCATATTGTGTTTCTTGTCAATGGATTTCAGAATGGTGGGCTGGTAAGCCATGGGCAACCAATGCCGTTTGTTTGTATTCTGTTTTGTTTTTATAGGCAGATGTTTGTTGTATATGTCTAAGTAATTTGTTAAGAAGATGTCTGTCCAGTCATCAATAGCCATTGGCCAGGTGGAGAATTCTGTAGGCCAATCAACCGTCTCTAGGTCAGCTGTGAACTTTCTTTAGCTGAGGCCTCGTCATGAAGTCTAAATGAGACATTGTTGTATTCAAGTGGTGGTTTACTAATGTTTGTCGGATGAAGTAGGGGTAGTGTCTGTAGTGGCTATCTGTGATATCCCCAGTGATTTAAGGGGGGCTATTATATTGGTCGCATATGTGGTCTATGTATGGTTGCACTGTCTCAGTGAGGGCCTGAGGTTGGTTTTAGTTATTGTTGGTAAGATAAGTGTGTTGTTCATATTGTTGATGAAATCATTTAGCAGGCTGATCATCTAGTAAGCCATGGTTGATGTTGAAGTCTCCGGTTTAAGAGAAGGTGGTGCTTATTATTTGTCTGTTTGTTATTAGTGACTTTAATTTCTCACTGAAACTTGGGATGTTTGTGTGAGTATTGGGCGGTAAATGGGCACCAATTGTTATAGCGTCATTAAGGTTTTTTACAGTAAAATTAGCAAAAATGTATTCCCCATATTCTCACTAAAGTGCGAAGTGGTGGCTAAGAACAAGCTAATTGGTTAGAGTAATAAGATTTCAATACCACCCCCAACTTGGTTTGTTCTGGGCAATTGTGAATTGCTGTGTATCCATGGTAAGGGTAGATATCTATTGTGTCCTGCTTAAGCACAGGTCTCAGTAAAGGAATAATGCAGAGAAGGGTGTCTTTAGTGATTCAAGGAGTGGCTAGAGGTCATCATAGTGTTTGCTTAAGGACCTGATGTTGTAGTTTAGTACTGATAGACTTTTAGGCATTGTTTAGGATAGTGGTGGCTTGTGTGTCTGTGTAATAAAGGGCAGTTACATTTCCAATAGTTTTTGATTGGGGTGTCCAATTATGGAGGTTAGATCAGGGTCAACGTGATCAAGTCATCTTCTAGGGTTTAAAATTATGGTTATTATATCCTGTGTTGTGTGTTATTTCTACTAACTGATATCTGTAGTGGTTGAAGTTTTGGATAAGGTATATAGCTAGAGTATTTTGGTCATGTATGGTATAGTCACTACCTACACATAATGAAGTTGATGTTGTTCTGGGGGGGGGGTGTGTTGTGGGGCTGGAAGAACTAAAAAAGTTACAACCTAGGTATAAACAAGTAATATAAAAATACAAATTAAAATTAAAACAAGACTCTCACTTGTAATTGGGCACTAAAGGTCTAATAATGACTTTTGTGGAGTCTCTTTTTGAGGCTAGAGTGAGGCTAAAGTAGCAATAGGTTTAATCTTAATAATATAAAAGTACAAATTAAAAATAGCACTAGTCTCTCACTAGTAATTGGCGACTTGGTCTAAATATATGAATTTGGTATTGACTAGATGTCTTGAGGTAAATAGCTTATGGTACAACTGAATTTAATTAATAATCTAATAATATAAAAAACACAAATTAAAAAATAGCAAATTAAAAGGAAAATATCTTACTATCCCTCACCAATTAGACTGGAGGATTAAATGTGTAATCCAACTCAGAAAACCTCACACTAACTAAATCCTTGAAAATAATGCTGGCCAGAATTACACACAAATCTAGAGAGCTTATGCTGAGGTTCCTGGAGTAGCTGTCATTGTCCAGTATCGTCGGAATCTCAATTGTGGGCAGGAATGGCATATCCACCAATTTCGCCTCCTATTGTGAGAGGTGTCAGCACAATTTTAACTTCCTAGAGAACGAAAAATTCTTCCCCATCGCATTCACCACATTTCTAATATACAAGAGTCCAAAAACCAAGATGGCGAGTGTCCCTTTCTGCATCAGGCGGCAGCTTCCCAGTTTCACCATTTTCGATAACATACTTCTTTTAAAAATAGCAATAAGGGCACTATTTACATATAATTACCGTATTTCCGGAAAATATACAGTATTTTCTGCACAGGTTAAATCCCTCCCCACTGGGATGGTACAAGAAGACCACTTGTTGGTGTTTACAGGACGCAGAGACAGTGAGCGCCAGTTTCTCAAAACACCTCCATTTTTAGTTCTTCGGATATCCGCAGGTAACTTTACCACATGTGCTGCTATATATGATAATCTATGCAACTGGTATTTGTGTATACCTGAATAAACTTAGCGTTATTTAACATTAGTTGGGAATCCGGTTGTCTGGACTTAGGTGAGGGTGTAATTCCAGCTGTATTGGGTCACTGGTAACAATAAGATTTTATTGGGATTTTTAAATCTCCGGAGGGTCACCCACCCAGAATAACTCAAGAAAGTACCGGGGGCTACATCGAGGACCTTCTGTCTTGTCCCCAGGATACCACACCCATACTAGTTCATTATCACCCAGGTACCTGACATACTGCTAGGCTGAAGCAGTGACAGTGATGCCAGCAGGCCCGGGTTGCCTACCAGCCACGGGATACCTGACCGCTACTATATAAATAAAAATAAAATAAATAAGATAAATAATCTGTTTTGACAAGTACATGATAGCAACATATACATGACCATAGGCCTGGCATCAATGACAATACTATATAGAAAAGTTCGCTGGCTATGCAGATGCATTTCGCGAGGGCAAATTAGGTTAATTTTGTACCGCAGGCTTGGATGGGAAGCCGGTTTACTGACTCAGGTGAAGTGTAGGCGTCTCCCGTGGCGTGCAAGAGCTTGGGCGAGGTAGTCCTCCTGATGTAATAGTAATTTATTTAGGGTATTGGCAAGTACACACACACATCACACACACACACTCACACACACACACACACACACACACACACACACACACACAACACACACACACACAACACACACACACTCTTTCTAAGCCCTTTCTCTCTCCCTCTCTCTCCCTCTTTCTACCCTTCTCTCTCCGCCCCCACACCCCCTCCCCTCCCTAGCCTTCTGTCTGCGGTAAAAAAAAAAAAAAGGAAAAAAAAAAAAAAAAAAAAAAAAAATTGGATGGCCTTAGAGGACGGAAAACCAGAGATCTGGTAGAAGACGAACCAGGGAGGAGAAAGACTGGAGTTAGAGCTCCAAAAAAGGGGAGGAAGAGTGGGGAAGAAGATAGTAAAGCTTGGTAAAGAAAATGGAGGAGGTGATAGCTGAAGAGTGCAGAAGTGGAAGTACAGGTCTTCGCAGCAGAAGCTAGGGACACAGTGCTTAGAAAGAAAACGCAAAGCCTGAACAGATTAGAGAGACAAATTGACAATTCAAATGTGACATCAGGAAATTCAAAGTCAGGCGCAGACAAGGGGATGGTAAGCAACAACGGAGGACATCCGTACACGAAGGCCCTACAGACCACGTGGGGGCAAGGGAAAAGACGATGAGCACACAGAGATCAACGACAGGTCTGAAGACAATGAAGGAACTCAAAGGCCAGGCGCAGAAGCAAGGGATGGTAAGCAAACACGGAACATGCAGTACACGAAGGCCCTATCCAGAACACACGTGGGCCAGGAAAAGACGATGAGCCCAACTAAGATCAAGCGACAGGTCCGAAGACTAATGAAGGTTTGTTTATGCAGAGATTCTAACAGCCAACTCAGTAGCAAGGGACAGCTGGCCAGACAAGACAGTTTCACTGAGAATAGAAGTTTCAGATAAGACAGGGACCTGAAGGCAAAACATGTCATGGAAGGAAATAAAATGCCTCAGGGAACAGATGGAGACTCAGTGGGAGGAGGAAAGGGCGAGGTCAGTTTTGTGTACGGCTCCAAGAACCAAGGGGCCAACTTTGAAAGAAATAAAACGGCAGGAGAAAAAAATGATTGAAGGCATCATAAAACAAATAGGGGAGGCAATAGCCAGGTGACAAATTTGCATGAGAATTGGGTGGTTTTGCGAGTAGGAAGGATACGGCCGTCAGAGTAACTTTCAAGGAAGAATCAGTTGAACTAGGATTCTGCAAAGAGAAAGCAAGACTGAGGACAAAGAGGGGTACCAGAGAGTATACCTTCGACCGCGACAGAACACAAGAAGAAAGGAACTATTTACTGAAAGAGAGGGTACAGAGAACGCAGGAGGAACAGAAGCAATGAATGAGGCAGGACCCAGACACAGGAGGATGGCAAACACACCCCACAGCATCTCCTGCCAAAAAACTCCACCCGCGACATTCCCAACGCATACATGAGCAACCCGTAGACTACAACACACCACTGTCCCTCTGCGCACCAACCTCCCATATCACAAACTCACCCAACATCTGTCGCCTTATGGCATTCTGACCCCACCCCCAGCAACACATACCCACCTACACCACAGCCCCATATAGGCGCCCACCAAGGCTCTCGCCTCCCCAACCCAAAATACTTGCATGACCACAGCTGATAGAAAAGAAACTAAAGGTTGTACACAACGCGGATGGAATAAACGAATAAACATGAAGAGTGGAGAAAGAAATCAGTGAAAAAAATCCCCAGACATCTTAGCAGTCAATAACAGAAACAATACTCGCTGAGGACAATAACAGACACAATCTTCCCCAACAGGATAGCAGATCCATGAGGAAAGATAGGAGAGTAGAGGGGGAGGAGGGTTGCACTGCTCATAAACACAATGGGGATTTGAGTAAATAGAGGCATGGACATGATTTGGAGAAAAGAGACTACATTGTAGGTACAATTCAGTCCGGAGAACATAAGTATCATTGAGTGATGATAACCCACCACAGAACTGCAGGAGGCCAAGAGAGGAGTACGAAGAAAACAACAGGGTGATGGTGGACACAACACTGGCTGAGGTGGCAAGAAGAGTCTCACTCGAGCAGAGCAAAGTTAACTGGTAATGGGCGATTCAACCACAGGGAGATCGACTGGGCAAACCTGGAGCCACATGGGGGTCCCGAAACATGGAGAGCCAAGATGAGGATGTGGGTACTTGAAAACCTCATGCATCAACACGTCAGGGACACAACCAGAGAGAGAGGGAGGAATGAGCAGCAAGACTGGCTCTGTTGTCCACCCTAGCATTCAGACATCGAGGACATCACTTACGAGGGCCCCTTGGAGCTAGAAGATCATGTGGTTCTGAGTTTTTGACATATAGTAGATTACAAGTGGAGAAGGTTAACAGGAACTGATGGAGGACAGGCCTAACTATAAAAGGGGGGACTACACAAAGTATGAGAAACTTCCTGCAGGAGGTTCCGTGGGACAGAGGAAATGGTAGAAAACCAGTAAACGAGATGATGAATATTTGGCAAACAAAGTTCAAGGAGGCAGAAGGAAAGTTTTTGGTTCCAAGGAAAACAAAATAATAGAAGACCAAAACGAGTCCTTGGTTTACCCGAAGGTGAAGGGAGCAAAAACTAAGTGCAACAGAGAATGGAAAAGGTACATGAGGCATAGGACCCAGGAAAACAAGGAGATTAGTAGAAGAGCCAGAAACGAGTTATGCCAGATAAGGAGGGAGGGCCCAGCGACAGTATGAAAACGACATAGCATCGAAAGTCAAATCTGACCGAAACTGCTGTATTAGTCCACATTAGGAGGAAGACAACAGTCAAGGACCAAGGGTGATAAGGCTGAGGAAAGAAGGTGAGAACTACAAGAAACGATCAGAGGTAATGTTGAGGAGCTCAACACGAAGAAAAAAAAATTTTTTTAAGGAAGTATTTACATAGAGACAGGAAGGACACTGGGGGACAGACCAGATGGGGACACCAACAAGGAATAACGAAACAAGTGTTGGACGACATACAACAGATGAGGAGGAGGTGAAGAAACTGCTCAGGGACACGATACCTCAAAGCAATGGGACCGGTCAACATCTTCTCCATGTCCGTAGATAATAGGGAGCAGAGTGGTGTGCGTACCACTTACCACAAGCTCAACACATCCCTGAAACTGGGCAACTACCTGAGTTGGAAGACGGCAAATTGTAGTTCCCATTTCTCAAAAAGAGACAGAAACGAGGCACTCAACTATAGACCTGTGTCATTGACGTGTATAGTATGCAAAATTATGGAGAAGTTATCAGAGGAGAGTGGTTGAGCCACCTGGAACGGAACGAGGAGTATAAATGCCAACCAGCTACGGATTCACGGAGGCAAATCCTGTGTCATCAATAACCTTCTGGAGTTTTATATAAAATAAACAGAAGTAAGACAAAGAGAGAGAGGGGTGGGTTGATTGCATCTTCTCTCTATTGACTGCAAGAAGGCTTTGACACAGTTCCTCACAAAGAATTAGTGCAGAAGCTAGACATCAGGCGCATATAACAGGAAGGCACTGCATTGGAACAGAGAATACCTGACAGGAGGCAACAACGAGTCATGGTACGTAATGATGTAATCACAGTGGCACCTGTGACGACGGGGTCCCACAGGGTCGGGTCCCTAGGACCGTGCTATTTTTGGTATATGGTGAAAGACTGTAGTGTGTCTTGTAAGACTGTAGTGTGTCTTTTAAGGCTGTAGTGTGTCTTGTAAGACTGTAGTGTGTCTGTAAGAATGTAAGTGTGTCTTGTAAGAATGCATTGTGTCCTTGTGAGACTGTAGTGTGTCTTGTAAGACTGTAGTTGTCTTGTAAACTGTAGGTGTCTTGTAAACTGCAGTGTGTTCCTTGTAAGACTGTAGTGTGTCTTTTAAGAATTGTAGTGTGTCTGTAAGTATGCAGTGTGTCTTGAAAGACTGCAGTGTGTCCTTGTAAGACTGTAGTGTGTCTTGTAAGACTGAGTGGTCCTTGTAAGATGTAGTGTGTCTTGTAAGACTGTTAGTGTGTCCCTTGTAAGACTGTAGTGCCGTCTTATAAGACTGTAGTGTGTCTTGTAAGACAAAGTGTGTCTTGTAAGACGGTAGTGTGTCTTGTAAGACTGCAGTGTGTCTTGTAAGACTGCAGTTTGTCTTGTAAGACGGTAGTGTGTCTTGTAAGGCTGTAGTGAGTCTTGTAAGACTGTAGTTTGTCTTGTAAGACTGTAGTGTGTCTTGTAAGACAAAATTGTGTTTTGTAAGACTGGTGCGTGTCTTGTAAGACTGTAGAGTGTCTTGTAAGATTAGACTGTGTCTTGAAAGACTGTAGTGTGTGTTGTAAGACTGTAGTGTGTATTGTAAGACAAAATTGTGTTTTGTAAGACTGTAGTGAGTGTTGTAAGACTGTAGTGTGTCTTGTAAGACTAGACTGTGTCTTGTAAGACTGTAGTGTGTGTTGTAAGACTGCAGTGTGTCTTGTAAGACTGTACTGTGTCTTCTAAGACTACAGTGTGTCTTGTAACACTACAGTGTGTCTTGTAAGTCTGTAGTGTGTCTTGTAAGAATGTAGTATGTCTTTCAAGACTGTAGTGTGTCTTGTAAGACGTTAGTTTCCCTGGAGTTTACCTGGAGAGAGTTTCGGGGGTCTTGTAAGACTACAGTGTGTCTTGTAAGACTGTACTGTGTCTTGTAAGACTACAGTTTGTCTTGTAACACTACAGTGTGTCTTGTAAGTCTGTAGTGTGTCTTGTAAGAATGTAGTATGTCTTTCAAGACTGTAGTGTGTCTTGTGCAGATATCCAAGAACTAGCTACAAGCAGTATTAAAACAGGGAAGTGTTTTTGGTATGCCCAAATGAGATAAATCTGTGGACTAAAATCACAAGGGTATTAAAAGAGGTCAACATCAAAGCTGCTTTCATAGAAAACCTGGAAGCTTTCTACAACAGATGGGAACATAAAAAGTCCGGGCTGAATGGTACTGCCCTTGATACTGGCCATGTAGTCAGAAACTGTAAGGCTGGAGATGATGTCCTGGTAGTCAGTAAATGGGGGGCTGATAGTGCTGTCGCTGGGAGACAGTAATGGGGAACTGGAGGGCTGTTCCTGGGAGACAGTAATGTGAAGCTGGAGGTGCTGTCCTGGGAGACTCAAGTAATGGTGAAGCTGGAGATGCTGTCCTGGGAGACAGTAAATGGGGAAGCTGGAAGATGCTGTCCTGGGAGACAGTAATGGTAAGCTGGAGATTTGGTCCAGGTAGTCGTGTATTATACGCAGAAGCATACATATAAATGACCCATAGGGACAGGAGCCATAGTAGGATTGAAACAAGTGGTAGTCAAAAAAGATAAGAAAAACCAATATTGCAAACTAGAAAACCGCAGGAAATAAGCAAACAAAGAACCTCCACTAGCAATAGTTGAGGATATTATTACCCAAAAACAACTGGTGGTAGCTCCATTGTTGGTGCTAGGGAGGATAGGAAAGTAAGACAGGGAAAATCATTGCATCCATAGGAATACTGTCACAGAAACCCAGCGCAAATGGTAACCAAGCCTGTCACAAACTGATGCACTCGGATTTGCTGGCATGGGAAATCTGGAAAAACAGATGGGACGTGCAACTATGACGCACCCTAGGAAATGCTAATCCCATATGACAACAGTGAAAAATACAAACTCCTTCCTTAGCTTTTCACCCTGAAACTGTTGTACCTCTTCAGAAGGACACGACTGTGGCTAAAACTTAAATTGCCAGGCATAACCATCTAACTCAGGGGACAAAAAGATACAAAAAAACATCCAGCCATGGGAAAACCTGGGTAAGCACAGCCATCTCAAGAGGGAGAGGTTTTTTAGTGCCAGGACGGAAAAAAAAACTGGCAGAAAATGGGTCAGAAAATCGTACACAAATGCCAGTCATTCCCTGGATGGAACACAGTGCGAATGGCCTCCCCTGCCAAACCAACAGATACAGATACTAATGCCGGGAAAAAAAATCCCCCCCAATACCAACAATACCATCCAGTCCGATAACATTCTTCTTTTGCAAATATACAGGGTCTAAAGCCAGCAACAAACATCAAAAACCTTTCATCCGTGGACTGCTTGCAGAGGCAAAGGCAATAATGTTCGCGGCTTTCCGGACCCACCGAAAGGATATCACTTGGGACAACGAAAATATGGATCCCAGGTACAACCTATACAGATGTGACAGAGTGAACAGGCAAAAGGTGGGGTTGCCTGTAACATTGGCAGAGTTCCACTTGTTTGCACGGAACTGCTAAATGCACCTCCCCTTTCAAATGATGTAGTGGAAGTTTTAGCAGTAAAGGTCGAGAACCAAAACCTAGTCATTGTGATAAGTCTACAAGCCTCCGGAAAGCAACATCCCAGCAATTCCAGGAACAGCTGTTAAAAATTGACCACTGTCTGGAAAACCTTCCAGCTCCTGCACCCCAAAATCTTGCTCCTGGGGGATTTTCAACTTAAGGCACCTAAAATGGAGGAATATAGCAAATAATATTGTTGCAGTAATAACACCAGGAGGGAGCTCTGATGAAAACTCACACTCACGCGAGCTTTTAAATCTCTGCACAAATTCAATTTAAACCAGCAAATAATAGAGCTACTAGACTGGAGAATACACAGACCTCATCTTCACTAAATGATATCTGATAAGAAATATCACCATATCAAAAACAATATACTCAGATCACAACATAATTGAGGTTCAGTCATGTATGCGCGGACCCCCAGACCGACATAATGAGATTAGTCACGGGGGAGCTTCACCAAATTCAACTTCAATAACAAAAACATAAAGTGGGACAAGTAAACCAAGCCCTAACCGAATAAGCTGGGAAGATATACTAAGCAACACAGACCCAAACTTATGCCTAGAACAGATTAACTCGGTGGCACTCGAATGTATGCACAAGGCTTATTCCTCTAAGAAAAAGGAGGAGTAGATGTAAAACAGAAAGAGACAGGCGCTCCCTTTTACAGGCGACGGAAAAGAATAACAGAGCGGCTAAAAGAGGGGCATATATCTGAAATGCGTAGGGAGACACTGGTCAGAGAAATAGCAAGCATCGAACTTAAGCTAAAAAAATCCTTTAGGAGTCAGGAATCGCGGGAAGAACTAAAAGCCATAAATGAAATGGAAAGAAACCCAAAGTATTTCTTCTCCTATGCCAAATCAAAATCGAGAACAACGTCCAGTATTGGGCCCCCACTTAAACAAGATGGGTCCTACACAGATGACAGCAAGGAAATGAGTGAGCTACTCAAGTCCCAATATGACTCAGTTTTTAGCAAGCCGCTAACCAACTGAGAGTCGAAGATCAAAATGAATTTTTTATGAGAGAGCCACAAAATTGATTAACACAACCCATCCGATGTTATCCTGACGCCAAATGACTTCGAACAGGCGATAAATGACAGCCCATGCACTCTGCCCCAGGGGCAGACTCATGGAACTCTGTGTTCATCAAGAACTGCAAGAAGCCCCCATCACGAGCCTTTTCCATCCTATGGGAGGGAGCATGGACACGGGGGTCGTCCCACAGTTACTAAAAACAACAGACATAGCCCCACTCCACAAAGGGGGCAGTAAAGCAACCCGCAAAGAACTACAGACCAATAGCACTAACATCCCATAACTATAAAATCTTTGAAAGGGTCCTAAGAAGCAAGATCACCACGCATCTAGAAACCCATCAGTTACACAACCCAGGGCAACATGGGTTAGAACAGGTCCGCTCTGTCTGTCCTCAACATTGGACCACTACGACAAGGTCCTAAATGCACTAGAAACAAAAAGAATGCAGATGTAATATTATACAGACCTTTGAGCAAAAGCCTTCGACAAGTGTGACCATGGCGTGAATAGCGACAAAATGCGTGCTAAAGGAAAACAGGAAAAAGTCGGTCGTTGGATCTATCTATAATTTCTTCACTAACAGAACACAGAGAGTATCGTCAACAGAGTAAAGTCCGAGGCAGCTACGGTGAAAGCTCTGTTTTCCACAAGGCACCGTACTCGCTCCCATGCTTTGTTCCTCATATTAATATCCGACATAGACAAGATGTCAGCCACAGCACCGTGTCCTTCCTTTGCAGATACACCCGAATCTGCATGACAGTGTCTTCCATTCAGACACTGCAAAGCTCCAGGCAGACTGCAACCAAATCTTTTCAGTGGGCTGCAGAAACAATATGAAGTTTCAACGATGAGAAATTTCAATTACTCAGATATGGAAAACATGAGGAAATTAAATCTCATCAGAGTACAAAACAAATTCTGGCCACAAAATAGAGCGAAACATCAACGTCAAAGACCTGGGATGATCATGTCGGAGGATCTCACATTCAAGAACCATAACATTGTATCAATCGCATCCTTGCTAGAAAAATGACAGGAATGGGATAATGAGAACCTTCAAAAAACTAGGGAGGCCAAGCCCATGATGACACTCTTCAGGTCACTTGTTCTATCTAGGCTGGAATATTGCTGCACTCTAACAGCACCTTTCAAGCAGGTGAAGATTGCGACTAGAAAATGTACAGAGAACTTTCACGCGCGCATAACGAGATAAAACACCTCAAATATTGAGGTTCCTAAACCTGTATTCCGTGGGGGGGGGGGGGGGGGGGGAAAAACGCAGGAGGGGAGAGATACATGAATTAATACACCGGAAAATCCTCTAGAGGGACTGTACCGAACTTGCACACGAAAATCACCATTTACGAAAGCAAAAGACTTGGCAGAACGATGCAACCATCCCCCCAATGAAAAGCAGGGTGGTCAACTGAGCACGATAAGAGAACCATACAATAAGTGTCAGGGCCCGAACTGTATCAACTGCCTCCTATGCAGCACATAAGGGGGATACCAACAGACCCCTGGCAGTCCTTCAAGCTGGCACTGGAAAGCACCTAAAGTCAGTTCCGGATCAGCCGGGTGTGGCTCGTATGTTGGTTTGCCGTGCAGCCGGCAGCAACAGCCTGGTTTGATCAGGCTTCTGATCCACCAGGAGGCCTGGTCTCCAGACCGGGCCGCGGGGGCGTTGACCCCCGGAACTCTCTCAGGTTAAACTCCAGGCAGTGTGCCTTGTAAGACTGTAGTGTGTCTTGTAAGACTGCAGTGTTCTTGTAAGACTTATGTGCTTTTAAGTTTGTAAGTGTGTCCTTGTAAGACTGCAGTGTGTCTTGTAATACCGATGTACGTGTGGTCCTTTTGTAAGAATGCAGTGTGTCTTGAAGACTGCAGTTTCTTGTAGACTGTAGTGTGTCTGTAAGACTGTAGGTGTCTTGTAAGACTGTAGTGTGTCTTGTAAGACTGTATGTTTCTGTACAGACTGTAGTGTTCTTCTAAGACTGTATGGTGTCTTGTAAGACAAAAGAGTGTCTGTGTACAAGACGTAGTGTGTCTTGTGAGACTTAGTGTGTCCTTGTAAAGACTGGAGTGTGTCTTGTAAGATGTAAGTGTTCTTGTAAGACTGTAGTGTGTTTTGTATGACTGTAGTGTGTCTTTAAGATCTGTAGTGATGTTTTCTAAGACTGTGCGTGTCTTGTAGAGACTGTAGTGGTCTTGTAAGACTGCAGTGTACCTTGAAGACTGTAAAGTGTGTCTTGTTAAGACTGTATGTTCTTTAGACTGTAGTGTTTTTTGTAAGACAAAAAGTGTGTCTTCTAAGACTGTAGTGTGTCTTGTAAGACTAAAGTGTGTCTTGTAAGACTGTAGTGTGTCTTGTAGACTGCAGTGTGTCTTGTAAGACGTAGTGTTCTTGCAAAGACGGTAGTTTTGTCTAAAGACTGGAGTGTGTCTTGTAAGAACTGGTAGTGTGTCTTGTAAGACTTTAGTGTGCTTGTAAGAGCTGCTAGTGTGTCTTGAAAGACTGTAGTCCCTGAGTCCCTTAATACTGTAATGTGTCTTGTAAGACTGTAGTGTGTCTTGTAAGATTGTAGTGTGTCTTGCACACTGTAATGTGCTGTAAGACTGTCAGTGTGTCTTGTTAAGACTGTATGTGTCTAGTAAGACTGAAGTGCGTCCCTTGAAGATTTGTAAGTGTGTCTTGCAATACTGTATGTGTCTTTTCAAACTGTAGTGTCCTTTTAAGACTGTAGTGTGTCTTGTAAGACTGTAGTGTGTCCTTGTAAGACTGTAGTGTGTCTTGTAAGACGTAGGGGTGTCTTGGTAAGACTGTAAGTGTGTCTTGTTAAGACTAGAGTGGAGTCTTGAATACGTAGTGTGTCTTGTAAGACTGGTGTGTGCTGTAAGACTGTAGTGTGTCTAGTAAGACGAAGTGTGTCTTGTAAGGACTGTAGTGTGTCTTGTAAGACTGTAATGTGTCTGTAAGACTTTGCAAGTTTTTGGGGGGTTTTTGGGTTCCCCCCCCACTTTTGGTAAAGACTTAGTGTGCTTGTAAGACATGCAGTGTGTCTTGCCAAGACCACAGTGTGTCTTGTAACACTACTGTTTATCTTGGTAAGACTATAGTGTGTCCTTGTAAGGACTGTAGGGTGTCTTGTAAGACTGTAGTGTGTCCTTTGTAAGACTGTAGTGTGTCTTTGTAAGACTACAGTGTGTCTATGTAAGACTGTAGTGTGTCTTGTAAGATTGTAGTGTGTCTTGTAAGACAACAGTGTCTTTTAACACTGTAGTGTGACTTGTAAGAACTAGACTGTGTATTTGTAAGACTAGACTGGGTCTTTGTAAGACTGTAATTATTTGTAAGACTGGTAGTTGTGTCTTAGTAAGACTGTAGTGTGTCTTGTTAAGACTGAGAGTCTCTTTGTAAGACAGTAGTTTGTATTTGTAAGTCTGTAGTGTGTCCTTGCAAGACTGTAGTGTTCTTGTAAGACTGTAGTGTGTCTTGTAAGACTGTAGAGTGTCTTTGTAAGACTAACTGGTGCTGTGAACTGGTAGTGTGTGTTGTAAGACTGCAATGTGTCTTGTAAGACTGTAGTGTTCTTGGAAAGACTATCAGAAGTGTCTTCTAACACTACACGTGTCTTGTAAGACGTAGTGCGTCCCCTTGTAAGAATTTAGTATGTCTTGCAAGACTGTAGTGTGTCTTGTAAGCCTGTAGTGTGTCTTGTAAGACTACAGTGTGTCTTGTAAGGCTGCAATGAGGGGGGAGGGGGGGGGGGGGGGGGGGGGGGGGGGGGGGGGGGGGGGGGGGGGGGGGGGGGGGTGGGGGGGGGTGGGGGGGGGGGGGGTGTCTTGGTAAGACTGTAGTGTGTCTTTGAACTGTAGTGTGTCTTGTAGATTACAGTGTGTCCTTGTAAGACTGTTAGTGTGTATTGTAAGACTGTAGTGTGTCTTGTAAGCTGGTGTGTATCTTGTACAGACTGTAGTGTGTCTTGTAAGGATTACAGTGTTCTTGTAAGACTGTATGTGTGTCTGTAAGACTAAAGTGTATTCTGTAAGACTGTAGTGTGTCTTGCAAGACTGCAGTTTGCGGGGTTGTATCGGTAGTGTGTCTTTGTAAGACTACAGTGTGTCTTGTAAGGCTGCGATGTGTCTTGTAAGACTTAGTGTGTCTTGGAGACTGTATGGTGTCTTGTAAGATTAGAGTGTTTCTTGTAAGACTGGTGTGTATCTTGTAAGACTGTAGTGTGTCTTGTAAGACTAAAGTGTGTCTTGTAAAGGCTGGTGTGTTCTTGTAAGAGAGCAAGTGTTCTTGTAAGGCGGTAGTGTTGCCTTGAACTGTAGTGAGTCTTGTAAAACTGTGTGTGTCTTATTATAACTGTAATTGTGTCTTTAAGACTACATTTGTCTTGTAAGACTGTAGTGTATCTTTTAAGACTGTAATGTGTCTTGTAAGGCAGTATGTGTCTTTTTTAAGACGCAGTGTGTCTTGCAAGGACTGAGCTGTCTTGCAAGACTGCAGTGTTTCTTGTTAGATTAAGCTGCGTCTTGCATGACTTGTATGTGTCTTGTAAGACTGTAATGTGTCTTGTAAGCAGTAGTGTGTTTTGTAAGACTGTATGGTGTCTTGTAGACTGTAGAGTGTGTATTGTAAACTGTAGTGTGTCTTGTAAACTGTAGTGTGTCTTGCAAGACTGCAGTGTGTCTTGTTAGATAGGCCTGTGTCTTGCATGACCGTAGTGTGTCCTATAAGACTGTAGTGTGTCTTGTAAGACTAAATTGTGTGTTGTAAGACTGCATGTGTCTGTAAGACTGGTAAATGTGTCTTGTAAGACTGTAGTTGTCTTGTAAACGGAAGTGTGTCTTGTAAGACAGTAGTGATCTTGTAAAACCGGTAGTGTGTCTTGTAAGACAAGACTGTGACCTTGTAAACTGTAGTGTGTGTTTGAAAGACTGCAGTGCGTCTTGAAAGAACTGTAGTTTGTCTTGCAAGACTACGTGGTGTCCTTGTAACACTACAGTGTGTCTTGTAAGACTGTAGTGTGTCTGTAAGAATGTAGTAATGTCTTTCCAGACTGTAGTGTGTTCTGTAAGACGGTTGTTTTTCTTGTACGACTACAGTGTGTCTTGTAAGGCTTGCAGTGTGTCTTGTACAGACTGATGTTGTCTTGTAAGACTAAAGAGTGTCTTGTAAGGCTGGTGATGTGTCTTGTAAGACGCAGTGTTCTCATAAAGATGGTAGTGTGTCTTGTAAGACTGTAGTTTTGTCTTAGTAAGACGGTAAGTTGTGTCTTGTAAGACTGCAGTGTTGTCTTGTAAGACCTCAGTTTGTCTTGTAAGGACGTAGTGTTCTTGTAAGGCTGTAGTGAGGTCCTTGTAAGACTGTAGTTTTTTTGTCTTGTAAGACTGTATGTGTCTTGTACGACAAAATTGTGGGTTTTGTCTAAGAACTGGTGCATGTCTTTTAAGAATGTAGATGCCCGTGTAAGATAGCAGTGCCTTGTAAGACTGTATGTTGTTGTTGTAAGACTGTAGTGTGTATTGTAAGACAAAATTGTGTTTTGTAAGACTGTAAGTGAGTGTTGTAAGACTGCAGTGTGTCTGTAAAACTGTACTGGTGTCTTGTAAGACTAAGCAGTGTGGTCTCCTAAACACTACAGTGTGTTTTGTATGTCTTAGTGTGTCTTGTAGAATTATATGTATTTCAAGACTGAGTGTGGTCTTGTAAGACGGTAGTGTGTCTTGTAAGACTACAGTGGGCCCCACGGCCCGGTCTGTGACCAGGCCTCCTGGTGGATCAGCGCCTGATCAACCAGGCTGTTGCTGCTGGCTGCACGCAAACCAACGTACGAGCCACAGCCCGGCTGATCAGGAACTGACTTTAGGTGCTTGTCAGTGCCAGCTTGAAGACTGCCAGGGGTCTGTTGGTAATCCCCCTTATGTGTGCTGGGAGGCAGTTGAACAGTCTCGGCCCCTGACACTTATTGTATGGTCTCTTAACGTGCTAGTGACACCCCTGCTTTTCATTGGGGGGATGGTGCATCGTCTGCCAAGTCTTTTGCTTTCGTAGTGAGTGATTTTCGTGTCCAAGTTCGGTATAGTCCCTCTAGGATTTTCCAGGTGTATATAATCATGTATCTCTCCCTCCTGCGTTCCAGGGAATACAGGTTTAGAAACCTCAAGCGCTCCCAGTAATTGAGGTGTTTTATCTCCGTTATGCGCACCGTGAAAGTTCTCTGTACATTTTCTAGGTCGGCAATTTCACCTGCCTTGAAAGGTGCTGTTAGAGTGCAGCAATATTCCAGCCTAGATAGAACAAGTGACCTGAAGAGTGTCATCATGGGCTTGGCCTCCCTAGTTTTGAAGGTTCTCATTATCCATCCTGTCATTTTTCTAGCAGATGCGATTGATACAATGTTATGGTCCTTGAAGGTGAGATCCTCCGACATAATCACTCCCAGGTCTTTGACGTTGGTGTTTCGCTCTATTTTGTGGCCAGAATTTGTTTTGTACTCTGATGAAGATTTAATTTCCTCATGTTTACCATATCTGAGTAATTGAAATTTCTCATCGTTGAACTTCATATTGTTTTCTGCAGCCCACTGAAAGATTTGGTTGATGTCCGCCTGGAGCCTTGCAGTGTCTGCAATGGAAGACACTGTCATGCAGATTCGGGTGTCATCTGCAAAGGAAGACACGGTGCTGTGGCTGACATCCTTGTCTATGTCGGATATGAGGATGAGGAACAAGATGGGAGCTAGTACTGTGCCTTGTGGAACAGAGCTTTTCACCGTAGCTGCCTCGGACTTTACTCTGTTGACGACTACTCTCTGTGTTCTGTTAGTGAGGAAATTATAGATCCATCGACCGACTTTTCCTGTTATTCCTTTAGCGCGCATTTTGTGCGCTATTACGCCATGGTCACACTTGTCAAAGGCTTTTTCAAAGTCTGTATATATTACATCTGCATTCTTTTTGTCTTCTAGTGCATTTAGGACCTTGTCGTAGTGATCCAGTAGTTGAGACAGACAGGAGCGACCTGTTCTAAACCCATGTTGCCCTGGGTTGTGTAACTGATGGGTTTCTAGATGTGTGGTGATCTTGCTTCTTAGGACCCTTTCAAAGATTTTTATGATATGGGATGTTAGTGCTATTGGTCTGTAGTTCTTTGCTGTTGTTTAACTGCCCCCTTTGTGGAGTGGGGCTATGTCTGTTGTTTTCAGTAACTGTGGGACGACCCCCGTGTCCATGCTCCCTCTTCCATAGGATGGAAAAGGCTCGTGATAGGGGCTTCTTGCAGTTCTTGATGAACACAGAGTTCCATGAGTCTGGCCCTGGGGCAGAGTGCATGGGCATGTCATTTATCGCCTGTTCGAAGTCATTTGGCGTCAGGATAACATCGGATAGGCTTGTGTTAATCAAATTTTGTGGCTCTCTCATAAAAAATTCATTTTGATCTTTGACTCTCAGTCTGGTTAGCGGCTTGCTAAAAACTGAGTCATATTGGGACTTGAGTAGCTCACTCATTTCCTTGCTGTCATCTGTGTAGGACCCATCTTGTTTAAGTAGGGGCCCAATACTGGACGTTGTTCTCGATTTTGATTTGGCATAGGAGAAGAAATACTTTGGGTTTCTTTCGATTTCATTTATGGCTTTTAGTTCTTCCCGCGATTCCTGACTCCTAAAGGATTCTTTTAGCTTAAGTTCGATGCTTGCTATTTCTCTGACCAGTGTCTCCCTGCGCATTTCAGATATATTGACCTCTTTTAGCCTCTCTGTTATTCTTTTCCGTCGCCTGTAAAGGGAGCGCCTGTCTCTTTCTAGTTTACATCTACTCCTCCTTTTTCTTAGAGGAATAAGCCTTGTGCATACATCGAGTGCCACCGAGTTAATCTGTTCTAGGCATAAGTTTGGGTCTGTGTTGCTTAGTATATCTTCCCAGCTTATATCGGTTAGGACTTGGTTTACTTGGTCCCACTTTATGTTTTTGTTATTGAAGTTGAATTTGGTGAATGCTCCCTCGTGACTAGTCTCATTTTGTCGGTCTGGGGCTCCACGCATACATGTCTGAACCTCAATTATGTTGTGATCTGAGTATATTGTTTTTGATATGGTGACATTTCTTATCAGATCATCATTGTTAGTGAAGATGAGGTCTAGTGTATTCTCCAGTCTAGTAGGCTCTATTATTTGCTGGTTTAAATTGATTTTGTGCAGAGATTTAAAAGCTCGTGTGAGTGTGAGTTTTCATCAGAGCTGCCTCCTGGTGTTATTACTGCAACAATATTATTTGCTATATTCCTCCATTTTAGGTGCCTTAAGTTGAAATCCCCCAGGAGCAAGATGTTGGGTGCAGGAGCTGGAAGATTTTCCAGACAGTGGTCAATTTTTAACAGCTGTTCCTGGAATTGCTGGGATGTTGCATCCGGAGGCTTGTAGACTACCACAATGACTAGGTTTTGGTTCTCGACCTTTACTGCTAAAACTTCCACTACGTCATTTGAGGCATTAAGCCGTTCTGTGCAAACAAGTGACTCTGCAATGTACAGGCCAACCCCCCCCCTTTTGCCTGTTCACTCTGTCACATCTGTATAGGCTGTAACCTGGGATCCATATTTCGTTGTCCAAGTGATCCTTTATGTGGGTCTCAGTGAAAGCTGCGAACATTGCCTTTGCCTCTGCAAGCAGTCCACGGATGAAAGGTATTTTGTTGTTTGTTGCTGGCTTTAGACCCTGTATATTTGCAAAGAAGAATGTTACCGGACTGGTGGTATTGTTGGTACTGGGGGGGGATTTTTTTTCCGGCATTAGTATCTGTATCTGTTGGTTTGGAGTGGAGGCCATCGACTGTGGTTCCACTCCAGGAATGACTGGATTTGGTGTACGATTTCTGCCATTTCCTTCCAGTTTTTTTTCCTTCCTGGCACTAAAAAACCTCTCCCTCTTGAGTGGCTGTGGCTACCCAGGTTTTCCCATGGCCTGGATGTTTTGTGTCTTTTTGTCCCCTTTAGATGGTATGCCTGGCAATTTAAGTTATAGCACAGTCTTTCCTGTACTGAAGAGGTACACATTTCAGGGTGAAAAAGCTTACAGGAAGGGAGTTTGCATTTTCCTGTTGTCATATGGGCATGGCATTTTCTAGGGTGGTCATAGTTGCATGTCCCATCTGTTTTTCCAGATTTCCCATGCCAGCAGATACCAAGTGCATAGTATGCGCACAGGCTTGGTTTCCGCTTGCCTTGGGTTTCTGTGACTGTATTCCCTGTTGGTGCATGTTTCCCTGTCTTACTTCTATCCTCCCTAGCACCAACAATGGAGCTCCCACCAGTTGTTTTTGGTAATTTATCCTCACTATTGCTATTGGAGTCCTCTTGTTTGCTATTTCCTGCGGTATTTCTAGTTTGCAATATTGGTTTATCTTATCTTTGACTACACTTGTTTCCCTACTATGGCTCCTGTCCCCTATAAGGTCATTTATATGTATTCCTTCCTGCGTATAATTCCCGAATACCTGGACAAAATCTCCAGCTTCACCATTACTGTCTCCCAGGACAGTATCTCCAGCTTCACCATTTCTGTCTCCCAGGACAGCACCTCCAGCTTCACCATTACTGTCTCCCAGGACAGCACTATCAGCCCCACATTTACTGACTACCAGGACATCACCTCCAGCCTTTCAGTTTGTGACTACATGGCCTGTATCAAGGGCAGTACCATTCAGCCCAGACTTTTTATGTTCCCATCTGTTGTAGAAAGCTTCCAGGTTTTCTATGAAAGCAGCTTTGATGTTGTCCTCTTTTAATACCCTTGTGATTTTAGTCCACAGATTTTCCTCATTTGGGCATACCCAAAAACACTTCTCTGTTTTAATACTGCTTGTAGCTAGTTCTGGGATATCTGCACAAGGGGCGTGACACCAATTTCCACAAAAATGACAATTTATCCATGTGGAAGCCCGTTTGTTTGACTGACCACAGACTACGCACAGCTTCGTAATGATTTGAATGGTTGATTTACTGCAATTCTACTAGCAACCTCTTGAATATTATATTAATAACCTTAAATGAAGCTCTAGCTATTTGTATTTCTGTTTCTAACTCTTTTTGTATATTGGACAGCTTACCGTTACGTTCCTGATTTTTAATGTTTGTGGTTATAAGGGCGCCTACAACCCCATCCGTTTACAGTCTGCTTTATTGCCCAACGAAACCGTTTGAAACCAGTCCCGGGTTCGGACCAGTCAAGGGTTCGGGCCAGTCGATCTGATCTGATCAGTGAGTCACTTATTTAAACATACTGGTCGGTGATTTGAGCTAACACATGAAAGATCTACTGGAAATTATCTACCCGAGTAATATGTGATTTCATTGATACAAAAGTATAACTTGCGTGTTGAAGAGCCGGTGATATCTGGCAGCTCCTACAATGACGAACGGTCGACCTCCTTGTTTATCAATCGCTGTATCTGGCTTTTCTATTTTTTTTTTCCGTCTCCACCACAATAAATGCTATATTATCACTATAGTTGACTGGTGCAAATTTTGGAGGAAGGACGCTTTTTCTGTAGTAATAATTGCTTCTCGTTGTGTATATTGCGACCGCTGGTAACTACAGGTTATATGAAATTCACAGTAACGTCTCGTATTTCAAGAAAAAGAAACTAATGAAAGTCGTTCCACTCCACTAAGTACCATTATAATACTGGTTAGTTGCTACTACAACACTGTATTCTGCTATTCACTGGTATCACTAGATTATATGCGAGTACACTAGCAAGCCAGGAAGATTATTAAAAACAGCTGACCTGTGGTAAGTTTCTGGCGACTTCTGGCACCTGCCTCTATAGGCTTATCACTTCATTTACAAATTCACCTGTTTTCAAATGACACTTTAACCTTTATCATCAATATACTGTGTCTTGTAAGACTGCAGTGTGTCTTTAAACACTGTAGTCTGTCCTTTAAGACTGTAATGTGTCTTGTAAGACTGTAGTGTGTCTTGTAAGATTGTAGTGTGTCTTGTAAGACTGAAGTGTGTCTTGTAAGACTGTAGTGTGTCTTGTAAGACTGTAGTGTGTCTAGTAAGACTGAAGTGTGTCTTGTAAGACTGTAGTGTGTCTTGCAAGACGGTAGTGTGTCTTTTAAGGCTGTAGTGAGTCTTGTAAGACTGTAGTGTGTCTTGTAAGACTGTAGTGTGTCTTGTAAGACTAGAGTGAGTCTTGTAATACTGTAGTGTGTCTTGTAAGACTGGTGTGTGTCTTGTAAGACTGTACTGTGTCTAGTAAGACGGAAGTGTGTCTTGTAAGACTGTAGTGTGTCTTGTAAGACTGTAATGTGTCTTGTAAGACTGTAGTGTGTCTTGTAAGACTGTAGTGTGTCTTGTAAGACTGTAGTGTGTCTTGTAAGACTGTAGTGTGTCTTGTAAGACTGTAGTGTGTCTTGTAAGAATGAAGTTTGACTTTTAAGACTGTAGTGTGTCTTGTAAGACTGTAGTGTGTCTTGTAAGACTGTAGTGTGTCTTGTAAGACAGTAGTGTGTCTAGTAAGACTGTAGTGTGTCTTGTAAGACTGTAGTGTGTCTTGTAAGAATGAAGTTTGCCTTGTAAGACTGTAGTGTGTCTTGTAAGACTGTAGTGTGTCTTGTAAGACTGCAGTGTGTCTTGTAAGACTGCAGTGTGTCTTGTAAGACTGTTGTGTGTCTTGTAAGACTGTAGTGTGTCTTGTAAGACTGTAGTGTGTCTTGTAAGACTGTAGTGTGTCTTGTAAGACTGTAGTGTGTCTTGTAAGACTGTAGTGTGTCTTGTAAGACTGTAGTGTGTCTTGTAAGACTGTAGTGTGTCTTGTAAGACTGTAGTGTGTCTTGTAAGACTGTAGTGTGTCTTGTAAGACTGTAGTGTGTCTTGTAAAACTGTAGTGTGTCTTGCAAGACCATAGTGTGTCTTGCAAGAGTGAAGTGTGTTTTGTAAGACTGTAGTGTGACTTGTGAGACTGTATTGTGTCTTGTAAGACTACAGTGTGTCTTGTAACACTAGAGTGAGTCTTGTAAGACTGTAGTGTGTCTTGTAAGACTGTAGTGTGTCTTGTAAGACGGTGGTGTGTCTTGTAAGACTGTAGTGTGTCCTGTAAGACTGTAGTGTGTCTTGTAAGACTGTAGTGTGTCTTGTAGGACTAGAGTGTATCTTGTAAGACTATAGTGTGTCTTGTGAGACTGTAGTGTGTCTTGTAAGACTGCAGTGTGTCTTGTAAGACTGCAGTGTGTCTTGTAACACTGTACTCTGTCTTTTCGGACAGTAGTGTGTCTTGTAAGACTGCAGTGTGTCTTGTAAGACTGTAGTGTGTGTTGTAAGACTGAAGTATGTCTTGTAAGACTGTAGTGTGTCTTGTAAGACTACAGTGTGTCTTGTAAGACTGTAGTGTGTCTTGTAAGACTGTAGTGTGTCTTGTAAGACTGCAGTGTGTCTTGTTAGACTGTAGTGTGTCTTGTAAGGCTGTACTGTGTCTTGGAAGACCGTAGTGTGTCTTGTAAGACTCTAGTATGTCTTGTAAGACTGTAGTGCATCTTGTAAGACTACAGTGTGTCTTGTAACACTAGAGTGTCTCTTGTAAGACTGTAGTGTGTCTTGGAAGACTATAGTGTGTCTTGCAATACTGTAGTTTGTCTTGTAAGACTGTAGTGTCTCTTGTAAGACTACAGTGTGTCTTGTAAGGCTGCAGTGTGTCTTGTAAGACTGTAGTGTGTCTAGTGAGACTGCTGTGTGTCCTGTAAGACTACAGTGTGTCTTGTAAAACTGGTATGTGTCTTGTAAGACTGTAGTGTGTCTTGTAAGACTAAAGTGTGTCTTGTAAGACTGGTGAGTGTCTTGTAAGACGGCAGTGTGTCTTGTAACGCTGTAGTGAGTCTTGTAAGACTGTTGTGTGTCTTGTAAGACTGTAGTGTGTCTTGTAAGACTGTGGTGTGTCTTGTAAGACAGCAGTGTGTCTTGTAATGCTGTAGTGAGTCTTGTAAGACTGTTGTGTGTCTTGTAAGACTGTTGTGTGTCTTGTAAGACTGTAATGTGCCTTGTAAGACTACAGTGTGTCTTGTAAGACTGTAGTGTGTCTTGTAAGATTAAAGTAAGTCTTGTAAGACTGTAGTGTGTCTTGTAAGATTAAAGTAAGTCTTGTAAGACTGTTGTGTGTCTCGTAAGACTGTAGTGTGTCTTGTAAGATTGTAGTGTGTCTTGCAATACTGTAGTGTATCTTTTAAGACTGTAGTGTGTCTTGTAAGACTGTAGTGTGTCTTGTAAGACTGTAGTGTGTCTTATAAGACTGTAGTGTGTCTTGTAAGACTGTAGTGTGTCTTGCAAGACTGTAGTGTGTCTTTTAAGGCTGTAGTGAGTCTTGTAAGACTGTAGTGTGTCTTGTAAGACTGTAGTGTGTCTTGTAAGACTAGAGTGAGTCTTGTAATACTGTAGTGTGTCTTGTAAGGCTGGTGCGTGTCTTGTAAAGACTGTAGTGTGTCTTGTAAGACTAGACTGTGTCTTGTAAGACTGTAGTGTGTGTTGTAAGACTGCAGTGTGTCTTGTAAGACTGTGCTGTGTCTTGTAAGACTACAGTGTGTCTTGTAACACTAGAGTGTGTCTTGTAAGTCTGTAGTGTGTCTTGTAAGAATGTAGTATGTCTTTCAAGACTGCAGTGTGTCTTGTAAGACGGTAGTGTGTCTTGTAAGACTACAGTGTGCCTTGTAAGACTGCAGTGTGTCTTGTAAGACTGTAGTGTGTCTTTTAAGACTAAAAAGTGTCTTGTAAGGCTGCTGTGTGTCTTGTAAGACTGCAGTGTGTCTTGTTAGACTGTACTGTGTCTTGTAAGACTACAGTGCATCTTGTAACACTACAGTGTGTCTTGTAAGTCTGTAGCGTGTCTTGTAAGAATGTAGTACGTCTTTCAAGACTGTAGTGTGTCTTGTAAGACGGTAGTGTGTCTTGTAAGACTACAGTGTGTCTTGTAAGGCTGCAGTGTGTCTTGTAAGACTGTAGTGTGTCTTTTAAGACTAAAGAGTGTCTTTTAAGGCTGGTGTGTGTCTTGTGAGACTGCAGTGTGTCTTGTAAGACGGTAGGGTGTCTTGTAAGGCTGTAGTGAGTCTTATAAGACTATTTTGTGTCTTTTAAGACTGAAGTGTGTCTTGTGAGACTACAGTGTGTGTTGTAAGACTGTAGTGTGTCTTGCAAGACTATAGTGTGTCTTGTAAGACTGTAGTGTGTCTTGTGAGACTGCAATGTCTCTTGTAAGACAGTAGTGTGTCTTTTAAGACTGTAGTGTGTCTTGCAAGACTGTAATGTGTCTTGGAAGACGGTAGTGTGTCTTGTAAGACTGTAGTGTGTCTTCTAAGACTGTAGTGCGTCTTGTAAGACTGTAGTGTGTCTTGCAAGAGTGCAGTGTGTCTTGAAAGACTGTAGTGTGTCTTGAGAGACTATAGTGTGTCTTGTAGGACTACAGTGTTTCTTGTAAGACTGTAGTGTGTCTTGTAAGAATGTAGTGTGTCTTGTAAGACTGTAGAGTGTCTTGTAAGACTGTAATGTGTCTTGTAAGACTGTACTATGCCTTAGTGTGCCCTTGTAAGCTGTATGTGTCTTGTAAAATGTAGTGTGTCTTGTAAGAAAAAAGTTAGTTTGAAGATTAGTGTGTGTTGAGTTCAGTGTGTCTTGTAAGACTGTAGTGTGTCTTGTAAGACTGCAGTGTGTCTTGTAAGACTGTAGTGTGTCTTGTAAGACTGTAGTGTGTCTTGTAAGACTGTAGTGTGTCTTGTAAGACTGCAGTGTGTCTTGTAAGACTGTAGTGTGTCTTTTAAGATGTAGTGTGTCTTGTAAGACGGTAGTGCGTGTGACTGTTTTGCTTGTAAGACTGTAGTGTGTCTTGTATGAATGCTAGTGTGTTTGAAGACTGTAGTGTGTCTTGTAAGACTGTAGTGTGTCTTGAAGACTGTATGTTTGTAGCTGTCTTGTTTAAGACTGTAGTGTGTCTTCGTAAGACTGTAGTGTGTGTTGTAAGACTGTAGTGTGTCTTGTAAGACTGTAAGTGTCTTGTAAGACTAAATGTGTCTTGTAAGACTGTTAGTTTAGTGTCTTGTGGTAGACTTGTAGTGTGTCTTTAAGGATGTAGTTTGTTTTGTAAGACTGTAGTGTGTCTTGTAAGACTGTAGTGTGTCTTGTAAGATGTAGTGTGATTTGTAGATCTGTAGTGTGTCTTGTAAGACTGTAGTGTGTCTTGTAAGACTGTAGTGTGTCTTGTAAGACTGCAGTGTGTCTTGTAAGACTGTAGTGTGTCTTGTAAGACTGTAGTGTGTCTTGTAAGACTGCAGTGTGTCTTGTAAGACTGTAGTGTGTCTTGCATGAAGCAGTGTGTCTTGTAAGACTGTAGTGTGTCTTGTAAGACTGTAGTGTGTCTTGTAAGACTGTAGTGTGTCTTGTAAGACTGTAGTGTGTCTTGTAAGACTGTAGTGTGTCTTCTAAGACTGTATGTGTCTTGTAAGACTGGTGTTAGATGTGTTTCTTGTAGATTGTAGTGTGTCTTGTAAGACTGTAGTGTGTTTGTAAGACTGTAGTGTGTCTTGTAAGACTGTAGTGTGTCTTGTAAGACTGTAATTTGTTTTGTAAGATTGTAGTGTGTCTTGTAAGACTGTAGTGTGTCTTTTAAGACTGTAGTGTGTCTTGTAAGACTGTAGTGTGTCTTGTAAGACTGTAGTGTGTCTTGTAAGACTGTAGTGTGTCTTGTAAGACTGCAGTGTGTCTTGTAAGACGGTAGTGTGTCTTGCAAGACGGTAGTGTGTCTTGTAAGACTGGAGTGTGTCTTGTAAGACTGTAGTATATCTTGTAAGACTGTAGTGTGTCTTGTAAGACTGCAGTGTGTCTTGAAAGACTGTAGTCTGTCCTTTAAGACTGTAATGTGTCTTGTAAGACTGTAGTGTGTCTTGTAAGATTGTAGTGTGTCTTGTAAGACTGTAGTGTGTCTTGTAAGACTGTAGTGTGTCTTGTAAGACTGTAGTGTGTCTAGTAAGACTGAAGTGCGTCTTGTAAGATTGTAGTGTGTCTTGCAATACTGTAGTGTGTCTTTTAAGACTGTAGTGTGTCTTTTAAGACTGTAGTGTGTCTTGTAAGACTGCAGTGTGTCTTGTAAGACTGTAGTGTGTCTTGTAAGACTGTAGTGTGTCTTGTAAGACTGTAGTGTGTCTTGCAAGACGGTAGTGTGTCTTGTAAGACTAGAGTGAGTCTTGTAATACTGTAGTGTGTCATGTAAGACTGGTGTGTGTCTTGTAAGACTGTAGTGAGTCTTGTTAGACTGTTGTGTGTCTTGTAAGACTGTTGTGTGTCTTGTAAGACTGTAATGTGCCTTGTAAGACTACAGTGTGTCTTGTAAGACTGTAGTGTGTCTTGTAAGATTAAAGTAAGTCTTGTAAGACTGGTGTGTGTCTTGTAAGACTGTAGTGTGTCTTGTAAGATTAAAGTTAGTCTTGTAAGACTGGAGTGTGTCTTGTAAGACTGTAGTGTGTCTTGTAAGACTGTAGTGAGTCTTGTAAGACTGTAGTGCGTCTTGTAATACTGTAGTGCGTCTTGTAAGACTGAAGTGTGTCTTGTAAGACTACAGTGTGTCTTGTAAGACTGTAGTGTGTCTTGTAAGACTGTAGTGTGTCTTGTAAGACTGTAGTGTGTCTTGTAAGACTGTAGTGTGTCTTGTAAGACTGTAGTGTGTCTTGTAAAACTGTAGTGTGTCTGTAAGACTGTAGTGTATCTTGTAAGACACAGTGTGTCTTGTAAGACTGTAGTGTGTCTTGTAAGACTGTAGTGTGTCTTGTAAGACTGTAGTGTGTCTTGTAAGACTACAGTGTGTCTTGTAAGACTGTAGTGTGTCTTGTAAGACTGTAGTTTGTCTTGTAAACATCTTCAACACACCCAGAGAAGACACTGCCGAGAAGAGATACATAGTCCTCCCCACCAACTCCATTGCCAAACATGTTTCCAACATCTTTGCCAAAACATCATTCCAAGTATCTACCTCCACAACCACGACCATCAAGGACATCACCAGTAGTAGACAGGACAAGCCTCCATCCTCTGCAGGGGTATACATAATCCCTTGTAATGACTGCAACAAATTATATGTGGGCGAAACATCAAGAGACCTCCAAACACGTATTTCAGAACACCAATATGCAAGCAGGACTGACGATACAAGGAATGCCTGTGTACAACATCGCAATTCACACAACCATTTAATTAACTACAGTAACTCAAGACTTATAGCCAACGAAGACAACACTCAATACAGAAGAATCCTGGAATCATCGCTCATCTCTACAACCAACAATTTCAACCAGAACAATGGCTTCTATAACATAGCTGAACCACTTGCCAAGAAACTTCTTCATCGCTATCCCACATAAGAACATAGAACACTGCAGAAGGTCTACTCAAAACTTGTCCAATACCCCTGCCAAGCTACCCAAGACTCTATAGCCCCTCCCGGTAGATCATCAGCTGCAGCATTCTCCACCTGACCTCAACATGACTATAAATACTCTCGTACCTTCCAACCCCAGGTAGATCCGTGTGTGACTTGAAAAAGCCCACTGTGTTGGTGAAACGTTGTCAATAAAGAATCACATTATACTGCATTTGTGTTTATATTTCCATTGTGTCGGTATTTTATACCATTTATTTCCATAAAGTTGATATGTTAGCCAAGAAGAGTACCCAGAAGGAGAATGTAGAATATAACTTTGGTATAACTGTGTCTAGCATTAGGAATAATATTAGGAGAGAAGTAAATAATGAAAATGATTGTTATAGGAATGCAGTTAGAAGCCTGAGTAGATCTATAACCCACTATGATAACATGAACGTAGATTAGTATGTTTATGGAGCAACTTGCAATGTGAACAGACTGACTGATGTTGTAGTGGCCAGGCTTAGGCTTGGTTACAAGTACTTCTGGCAGTTTGGGAGACACACAGATGATGATCAAACTAAATGTAAATTATGTGATCAGGCATATGGTCACTCTCTTGAACACTATGTGCTTAATTGTCCAATCATTGAGGAATACAGAGACAGACAGTATAATAACCTATGTGACATGTCAAGATATCTTATTAATGAAAATAAGATACCAGATATACTAAGCAAATTTCCTAAATTTGCTTGTAACAGATAAGTGAACTATAGATATGTAGATATAAATCCATATGTATTCCTGTTAACCCTTTGGGGCCTAGTTCCTGGGCCTTTTGTGTATCCATATGCTCTCGTGCTACCGTCCACAGGATGGATATGGGGTGCACAATAAACTAGCCACTTCGGTGGCAAAATCTAAATCTAATCTTACGTGCTAGAACTTTAATTTGTGTCATCAATCCTATACGATACATCCCTCTAGCGCCTGGAACCAATCTTGGGCGGAAAACATTATATAATGAGTCAAAAAAGGAGAATTAGTGTGCACTACTTAGCAGAGTTTACTGCCAGAGGGGAATCATAGGCCTGTGTCCCGTGTGAAAAAAAAAATAATAATTAAACTTTGTGTCAGAGGAAAGAAAGTCTCCCTGAAAACATTGAGTATACATAGTGTATAGTGTATACTACAGTGGCTCCCTAGTATATTGATGATAAAGGCTAAAGTGTCATTTGAAAACAGGTGAATTTGTAAATGAAGTGATAAGCCTATAGAGGCAGGTGCCAGAAGTCACCAGAAACTTACCACAGGTCAGCTGTTTTTAATAATCTTCCTGGCTTGCTAGTGTACTCGCATATAATCTAGTGATACCAGTGATTAGCAGAATACAGTGTTGTAGTAGCAACTAACCAGTATTATAATGGTACTTAGTGGAGTGGAGTGACTTTCATTAGTTTCTTTTTTCTTGAAATACCAGACATATACTGTGAATTTCATATAACCTGTAGTTACCAGCGGTCGCAATATACACATCGAGAAGCAATTATTACTACAGAAAAAGCGTCCTTCCTCCAAAATTTGCACCAGTCAACTATAGTGATAATATAGCATTTATTGTGGTGGAGACGAAAAAAAAAATAGAGAAGCTAGATACAGCAATTGATAAACAAGGGTGGAGGTCGACCGTTCATCATTGTAGGAGCTGCCAGCAGTCACCGGCTCTTCAACACGCAAGTTATACTTTTGTATCAATCAAATCACATATTACTCGGGTAGATAATTTCCAGTAGATCCTTCATGTGTTAGCTCAAATCACCGACAAGTATGGTTTATATAAGTGACCCACTGATCAGATCAGATAGACTGGTCCGAACCCTTGACTGGTCCGAACCCTTGACTGGTCCGAACCCTTGACTGGTCCGAACCCTTGACTGGTCCGAACCCTGGACTGGTTTCAAACGGTTTCGTTGTGCACTACCTAGCAGGTTATTAATAGAATATTCAAGAGGTTGCTAGTAGAATTGCAGTAAATCAACCATTCAAATCATTATGAAGCTGTGTGTAGTCTGTGGTCAGTCAAACAAACGGGCCTCCACATGCATAAATTGTCATTTTTGTGGAAATTGGTGTCACACCCCTTGTGCAGATATCCAAGAACTAGCTACAAGCAGTATTAAAACAGGGAAGTGTTTTTGGGTATGCCCAAATGAGATAAGATAAGATAAGATTTCGTTCGGATTTTTAACCCCGGAGGGTTAGCCACCCAGGATAACCCAAGAAAGTCAGTGCGTCATCGAGGACTGTCTAACTTATTTCCATTGGGGTCCTTAATCTTGTCCCCCAGGATGCGACCCACACCAGTCGACTAACACCCAGGTACCTATTTGCTGCTAGGTGAACAGGACAACAGGTGTAAGGAAACGTGTCGAAATGTTTCCACCCGCCGGGAATCGAACCCGGGCCCTCCGTGTATGAAGCGGGAGCTTTAGCCACCAGGCCACCGGGCCTGTGGACTAAAATCACAAGAGTATTAAAAGAGGTCAACATCAAAGCTGCTTTCATAGAAAACCTGGAAGCTTTCTACAACAGATGGGAACATAAAAAGTCTGGGCTGAATGGTACTGCCCTTGATACTGGCCATGTAGTCAGAAACTGTAAGGCTGGAGATGATGTCCTGGTAGTCAGTAAATGGGGGGCTGATAGTGCTGTCCTGGGAGACAGTAATGGTGAAGCTGGAGGTGCTGTCCTGGGAGACAGTAATGGTGAAGCTGGAGGTGCTGTCCTGGGAGACAGTAATGGTGAAGCTGGAGGTGCTGTCCTGGGAGACAGTAATGGTGAAGCTGGAGATGCTGTCCTGGGAGACAGTAATGGGGACGCTGGAGATGCTGTCCTGGGAGACAGTAATGGTGAAGCTGGAGATTTTGTCCAGGTAGTCAGGAATTATATGCAGGAAGGAATACATATAAATGACCTCATAGGGGACAGGAGCCATAGTAGGGAAACAAGTGTAGTCAAAGATAAGATAAAACCAATATTGCAAACTAGAAATACCGCAGGAAATAGCAAACAAGAGGACTCCACTAGCAATAGTGAGGATATATTACCAAAAACAACTGGTGGGAGCTCCATTGTTGGTGCTAGGGAGGATAGAAGTAAGACAGGGAAACATGCACCAACAGGGAATACAGTAACAGAAACCCAAGGCAAACGGAAACCAAGCCTGTGCACATACTATGCACTCGGTATCTGCTGGCATGGAAAATCTGGAAAAACAGATGGGACGTGCAACTATGACCACCCTAGAAAATGCCATGCCCATATGACAACAGGAAAATGCAAACTCCCTTCCTGTAAGCTTTTTCACCCTGAACTGTGTACCTCTTCAGTACAGGAAAGACTGTGCTATGACTTAAATTGCCAGGCATACCATCTAAAGGGGACAAAAAGATACAAAACATCCAGGCCATGGGAAAACCTGGGTAGCCACAGCCACTCAAGAGGGAGAGGTTTTTTAGTGCCAGGAAGAAAAAAAAAAAACTGGCAGGAAATGGCAGAAATCGTACACCAAATCCAGTCATTCCTGGAGTGGAACCACAGTCGATGGCCTCCACTCCAAACCAACAGATACAGATACTAATCCCGGAAAAAAAATCCCCCCCCCCAGTACCAACAATACCACCAGTCCGATAACACTCTTCTTTGCAAATATACATGGTCTAAAGCCAGCAACAAACAACAAAATACCTTTCATCCGTGGACTGCTTGCAGAGGCAAAGGCAATGTTCGTGGCTTTCACTGAGACCCACATAAAGGATCACTTGGACAACGAAATATGGATCCCAGATTACAACCTATACAGATGTGACAGAGTGAACAGGCAAAAGGGGGGGGGGGTTGGCCTGTACATTGCAGAGTCACTTGTTTGCACAGAACTGCTAAATGCCTCAAATGATGTACTGCAAGTTTTAGCAGTAAAGGTCGAGAACCAAAACCTAGTCATTGTGGTAGTCTACAAGCCTCCGGATGCAACATCCCAGCAATTCCAGGAACAGCTGTTAAAAATTGACCACTGTCTGGAAAACCTTCCAGCTCCTGCACCCAACATCTTGCTCCTGGGGGATTTCAACTTAAGGCACCTAAAATGGAGGAATATAGCAAATAATATTGTTGCAGTAATAACACCAGGAGGCAGCTCTGATGAAAACTCACACTCACGCGAGCTTTTAAATCTCTGCACAAAATTCAATTTAAACCAGCAAATAATAGAGCCTACTAGACTGGAGAATACACTAGACCTCATCTTCACTAACAATGATGATCTGATAAGAAATGTCACCATATCAAAAACAATATACTCAGATCACAACATAATTGAGGTTCAGTCATGTATGCGCGGAGCCCCAGACCGACATAATGAGATTAGTCACGAGGGAGCATTCACCAAATTCAACTTCAATAACAAAAACATAAAGTGGGACCAAGTAAACCAAGTCCTAACCGATATAAGCTGGGAAGATATACTAAGCAACACAGACCCCAACTTATGCCTAGAACAGATTAAGTCGGTGGCACTCGATGTATGCACAAGGCTTATTCCTCTAAGAAAAAGGAGGAGTAGATGTAAAACAGAAAGAGACAGGCGCTCCCTTTACAGGCGACGAAAAAGAATAACAGAGGGGCTAAAAGAGGTCAATATATCTGAAATGCGTAGGGAGACACTGGTCAGAGAAATTGCAAGCATCGAACTTAAGCTAAAAGAATCCTTTAGGAGTCAGGAAACGCGGGAAGAACTAAAAGCCATAAATGAAATCGAAAGAAACCCAAAGTATTTCTTCTCCTATGCCAAATCAAAATCGAGAACAACGTCCAGTATTGGGCCCCTACTTAAACAAGATGTGTCCTACACAGATGACAGCAAGGAAATGAGTGAGCTACTCAAGTCCCAATATGACTCAGTTTTTAGCAAGCCGCTAACCAGACTGAGAGTCGAAGATCAAAATGAATTTTTTATGAGAGAGCCACAAAATTTGATTAACACAAGCCTATCCGATGTTATCCTGACGCCAAATGACTTCGAACAGGCGATAAATGACATGCCCATGCACTCTGCCCCAGGGCCAGACTCATGGAACTCTGTATTCATCAAGAACTGCAAGAAGCCCCTATCACGAGCCTTTTCCATCCTATGGAGAGGGAGCATGGACACGGGGGTCGTCCCACAGTTACTGAAAACAACAGACATAGCCCCACTCCACAAAGGGGGCAGTTAAACAACAGCAAAGAACTACAGACCAATAGCACTAACATCCCATATCATAAAAATCTTTGAAAGGGTCCTAAGAAGCAAGATCACCATCCATCTAGAAACCCACCAGTTACACAACCCAGGGCAACATGGGTTTAGAACAGGTCGCTCCTGTCTGTCTCAACTACTGGATCACTACGACAATTTCCTAAATGCACTAGAAGACAAAAAGAATGCAGATGTAATATATACAGACTTTGAAAAAGCCTTTGACAAGTGTGACCATGGCGTAATAGCGCACAAAATGCGTGCTAAAGGAATAACAGGAAAAGTCGGTCGATGGATCTATAATTTCCTCACTAACAGAGAGTAGTCGTCAACAGAGTAAAGTCCGAGGCAGCTACGGTGAAAAGCTCTGTTCCACAAGGCACAGTACTCGCTCCCATCTTGTTCCTCATCCTCATATCCGACATAGACAAGGATGTCAGCCACAGCACCGTGTCTTCCTTTGCAGATGACACCCGAATCTGCATGACAGTGTCTTCCATTGCAGACACTGCAAAGCTCCAGGCGGACATCAACCAAATCTTTCAGTGGGCTGCAGAAAACAATATGAAGTTCAACTATGAGAAATTTCAATTACTCAGATATGGTAAACATGAGGAAATTAAATCTTCATCAGAGTACAAAACAAATTCTGGCCACAAAATAGAGCGAAACACCAACTTCAAAGACCTGGGAGTGATCATGTCAGAGGATCTCACCTTCAAGGACCATAACATTGTATCAATCGCATCTGCTAGAAAAATGACAGGATGGATAATGAGAACCTTCAAAACTAGGGAGGCCAAGCCCATGATGACACTCTTCAGGTCACTTGTTCTATCTAGGCTGGAATATTGCTGCACACTAACAGCACCTTTCAAGGCAGGTGAAATTGCCGACCTAGAAAATGTACAGAGAACTTTCACGGCGCACATAATGGAGATAAAACACCTCAATTATTGGGAGCGCTTGAGGTTCCTAAACCTGTATTCCCTGGAATGCAGGAGGGAGAGATACATGATTATATACACCTGGAAAATCCTAGAGGGACTAGTACCGAACTTGCACACGAAAATCACTCACTACGAAAGCAAAAGACTTGGCAGACGATGCACCATCCCCCCAATGAAAAGCAGGGGTGTCACTAGCACGTTAAGAGACCATACAATAAGTGTCAGGGGCCCGAGACTGTTCAACTGCCTCCCAGCACACATAAGGGGGATTACCAACAGACCCCTGGCAGTCTTCAAGCTGGCACTGGACAAGCACCTAAAGTCAGTTCCTGATCATCCGGGCTGTGGCTCGTACGTTGGTTTGCGTGCAGCCAGCAGCAACAGCCTGGTTGATCATGCTCTGATCCACCAGGAGGCTTGGTCACAGACCGGGCCGCGGGGGCGTTGACCCCCGGAACTCTCTCCAGGTAAACTCCAGGTAATGAAAAGTGACTAAAAACAAGTAGTGATAAACAAAATTAAATGGACAGGTAAGAATAATGAATATTATTAATTTGGAGTAAGATTTGACTTGTAACTTAAAATTATGAGCAATTAATAGCAGTAAGAAAGAAGTATAGAGTATTGGAGGTAGTTGGCATTAGCTAGTGATGAAAAATAATAAAAATAATAATGCACAATATAATAGTAAGGTACACTATATGCACCACACGTATATATGTATTAAGGGCACTTATCTAATCTGTTACAGAAATGTCAGCTTTTCTAAGGAAGGTAGAGAAATCATGTTCATTTGAGATGGTATATTGTTGTCCTGTTGATGTTTTCCTTACTAGTATTTTCCCATCTCGCGTGAAACACTGATGTATTTTGTTTTCCTGTTTAAGTTTTCTCAGCCTGAACAGAAGGTTTTGACGTTTTTTTGTTAGACACTCATTTATGTACACTCCATTTTTCATTGTAATTGCCGATTTAATTAGGTCCTTTCTTTTATCGTATGAATGAAGTCTGTTCATTATACTGTGTTTACTTCCTGGTTTTCCTAGCAAACGTGTTTCTTTGATTTCATTGTTTTGCACGATGACTTGTACGTGGTTCTGTATTATCCTGATAGCAGTTTCTTTGCACTGTGCTTGTGTTATGTCACTAGGAATGTGTGGACTGTTTATTATAACTGCATCAGACAACTTATCTTGTTCAGTTTTGTCGTCTTGGAAATCAAGGTATTCATTTAGTCGAGTGTGCATGTTCTGATTCCAGTCCTTGATTGCTTCTTCAACCTTCATATTTATTGTTGTTATTTGCTCAGTGTGACTGGTTATAGCTGCTTTTAGAGTATTTTCTGTGTCAACACTTCCCGATGTAATCTTCTCTTCAAGGTTTTGGATCTTGTTCTCGAGGTTGGTTATCTTGGATTCTCGTCGCTCGAGTGTTGCTTTGATATCTTTGATTTCATTTTCTAGAGCAACGATGTAGTCCTTGATATTGTCAGGAATGATCATACCTGAGTTATCATGGGTGAATCCTTTGAAGGGAGTGGAGTTGGAGGGGGAGTCAGCCATGTTTGTTGTTGTTGTTGTTGTTGCCTGGGTGGCGGTGGTGAGGGGGGTTGATGATACACCGGCGTCCTGCTGGGTAGACAAGTTGAGTTCTAGGGTCCTTGCTGTTATTCTATTATTACTGGTGTTGTTTCTTCTGCGATATCCTTTCATAGTATCACTGAAGTAGATACTGTGTAGATTTAGATTTAGATTTTGCCACCGAAGTGGCTAGTTTATTGTGCACTCCATATCCATCCTGTGGACGGTAGCGCGAGAGCATATGAATACACAAAAGGCCTAGGAACTAGGCCCCAAAGGGTTAACAGGAATACATATGGATTTATATCTACATATCTATAGTTCACTTATCTGTTACAAGCAAATTTAGGAAATTTGCTTAGTATATCTGGTATCTTATTTTCATTAATAAGATATCTTGACATGTCACATAGGTTATTATACTGTCTGTCTCTGTATTCCTCAATAAGTGGACAATTAAGCACATAGTGTTCAAGACAGTGACCATATGCCTGATCACATAATTTACATTTAGTTTGATCATCATCTGTGTGTCTCCCAAACTGCCAGAAGTACTTGTAACCAAGCCTAAGCCTGGCCACTACAACATCAGTCAGTCTGTTCACATTGTAAGTTGCTCCATAAACATACTTATCTATGTTCATGTTATCATAGTGGGTTATAGATCTACTCAGGCTTCTAACTGCATTCCTATAACAATCATTTTCATTATAGAGGAATCTCACCTTCGGGAACCATAATATTGTATCGATCGCATCTGCTAGAAAAATGACAGGATGGATATTAAGGACCTTCAAAGCTAGGGATGCAAGGCCCATGATGACACTCTTCAGGTCGCTTGTTCTATCTAGGCTGGAATATTGCTGCACACTAACAGCACCTTTCAAGGCAGGTGAAATTGCTGACCTAGAAAATGTACAGAGAACCTTCAGGCGCGCATAACGGAGATAAAACACCTCAATTACTGGGAGCGCTTGAAGTTCCTGAACCTGTACTCCCCGGGAACGCAGGCGGGAGAGATAAATGATTATATACACCTGGAAAATCCTAGAGGGACTAGTACCAAATTTGCATACGAAAATCACTCTCTACGAAAACAAAAGCACTCTTACCACCAGAATACCAGTACTATTTTACCACTAGTACTCTACATGAATGGCAGATTTTACCACTAGTACTCTACATGAAGACCAGATTATTTTACTACTAATACTCTACATAAATAACAAAAAAAGAGACAATACCGTGACTAGAACGATACACAAATAACCCGCACATAGAAGAGAATATCTTACGATGACGTTTCGGTCCGACTTGGACCATTTACAAAGTCACACTAACCAGAAGTGGAGCAGGACGGGTATATATAGGCAGGAAGAGGTAGTGGTAGTGGTAGTAGTAGTAGTAGTAGTAGTAGTAGTAGTAGTAGTAGCAGTGGTAGTAGTAGTGGTGGTAGTAGTAGTGGTGGTAGTAGTAGTGGTGGTAGTAGTAGTGGTGGTAGTAGTAGTGGTGGTAGTAGTAGTGGTGGTAGTAGAAGTGGTGGTAGTAGTAGTGGTGGTAGTAGTAGTGGTGGTAGTAGTGGTGGTGGTAGTAGTTGGTGGTTTAGTAGTAGTAGTAGTAGTGTAGTAGTAGTAGAGGTGGTAGTGGGGAATTAAGGAGGAGGAGACAGTCAAATCTAAAGAAAGGGGTGCACTGCAGGGATCTAGGTGCACACAGGGAGAGCAGTGCACAGAGGTGGGGAACGGGAAGGGGAAGTGATGAAATAAATTAATGAAGGAACAGAAACACGGACAGAAGAAAGAAAGCCAACACAGAGGTGAAAAAGGAAAGAAGAAGGGGATAGAGGGAGAAGCTAAAAATAGAGGAATCAGGTTAAGTCACGGGTGTTCTGAAGTTTGGAGCATTTTACAATGTAGTGGGAGAGGAAGGCATCTACAGAGACGAAGCAGGACTAAGCTTCATACAAGGGAAAGTTGTGTATTAGAGAGGGATTAACTAGAGGCGACTGTTTGGGTTGGAAATAGGGAAGGACTGTTTTAGTGGAAGACCAGTCAATGGATGGCTGTGATCTCTGGACGTGAAGAAAGAGCATTGTTAGTGGCGGCAAAGCCTAACACTATTTTTGTGCTCACTCAAGTCTGTCAGAAAGAGATCGACGTTCTCCAAAGTATTGAGAGGACAGGGAGGAGCAAGAAATTGAGTAGGTCACCAGGAATATCTGTAGAGGAAGGAGAGGTATGAATGAGATTAGTGCGAAGAGTGGTAGTCTGGCGGATAGTAAGCTTGATGTCTAGGGACGGAGAGAAAACTGTAGGATTAGAAGACGGAAGGTAGGGAGCAGAGGACAGAAGAGTTCCCAGGGTAGAGAGTTTTGGAGGAAGAAATTAGGTTTAAGCACGTGGAGAGGGCAGTGTCTATGAAATGGGAAAGGGTAGCCTAGATGAGGGAAAACGAAATTATGGAGAGTGGAAATTTTTGCTGGGAAGGAACTGAGGATCACAGATTGCGAGGGCACGGAGAAAAGAGGGGAGATAGAACACTTTTCTTGACAGAGGAAGCATGATAGGAAAAGTAGTGAATGTTACTGCCTCTGTGCTTAGGTTTTCGGTTTTAAACGGAAAAAGGAAAAAAAAACCTGTATCTGAGCGGTGGACATGGACATCAAGGAAAGGAAGCAAGGAATTAGATTCCCATTCAGCTTTAAACTTAATGGAAGGAGCAAGCTTATTAAGAGCTTCAAGAAAAGATTGGAAGAGACTGGAGTCATGAGGCCACAGAGCAAAGATGTCATCCACATAGCGGAGCCAGAGTGAAGGTTGCACATCGATGGTAGGAAGAAGAACAGTCTCGAAGTATTCCATGTAAAGATTAGCAAGGAATCTTAGTCCTGGCTTCGTCTCTGTAGATGCCTTCCTCTTCCACTACATTGTAAAATGCTCCAAACTTCAGAACACCCGTGACTTAACGTGATTCCTCATTTTTACTTCTCCCTCTTCCCCTTTCCTCTTTCCTTTTTTTCTCCTCTGGGTTGTCTTTCTTTCTTCTGTTTCGTGTTTCTGTTCCTTCATTATTTATTTCATCACTTCCCCTTCCCCCCACCTCTGTGCACTTGCTCTCCCTGTGCCACCTAGGTCCTTGCAGTGATCCCATTTCTTTGTAATTTGACTGGCTCCAGCCTCCTTATTTCCCCACTACTACACTACTACTTCTACTTACTATCTACTACTTACTACTATACCACTACCTCTTCCTGCCTATATATACCCCGTTCCTGCGTCCACTTTGGTTAGTTGAGACTTTTGTAAATGGTCCAAGTCGGACGAACCGAAACGTCTGCCGTAAGCTCCTCTCTTCTATGTGGGGTTATTTGTGTATACACTAATGATGGGTAGATTGTTTTACAAAATTTGTGCTCTCCTCCCCCTAGTACTTGATGCTTCGATCCCAGGCCTTGAAAAATTGACAGCAAGATATCTGGTCACTGTTTGTGAGCAGTTTTGATACAATTTTGATTTTTTAACGTGTCAGTTGCTTTATTCTGTCTTCAACATTCAACACATCAAGTGGTGGAAACCTTAAACACATTTGCAGTTTATGTGATCCTTTATTGGAAATCGTTTCGCCCACACAGTGGGCTTTTTCAAGTCACAAACAGATCTACCTGGGGTGGAAGGTACGCGAGATTTATAGTCAGGTTCAGATGTTGAGGTCAGGGTGGAGGGATGCGCATCTGATGATTACCGGGTGGGTAGCTTGGCAGGGGTATGGACAAGTTGTGAGGTGACCTTCTGGTAGTGTTCTATGTTCTTAGGTGGGATAGCATTGAGAAGTTCTTGGCATGTGTTCAGCTATGTTATAGAAGCCCATTGTTCTGGTTGAAAATTTGTTGGTTATAGAGATAAGCGTCTGATTCAGGATTTTCGTATTGAGTGTTGTTTTGTGGCGATAAGTCTTGAGTTTTCCTGTAGTTAATTAAATGGTTGTGTGGATGAAATTGCGTTGTTGTACACAGGCATTCCTTGTATCGTCAGGATGCTGCTTGCCGTTTTGGGTTCTGAAATACGTGTTTGGAGGTCTTCTTGATGTTTCGCCCATGTATAATTTGTTTGCAGGTTATTACAAGAGATTATGTTATACCCCTACAGAGGAAGGAAGCTTGTCTGTCTACTACTGGTTGATGTTCTTGACTTGATGGTCGTGGTTCTGGAGGTAGATACTTGGAATGAAGTATGGAAAAAGATTGTTGGAAACTGTTTTGGCCAATGGAGGTTGGTGGCGGAGGACTATGATATCTCTTCTCGCAGTGTCTTCTCTGGGTGTGTTGAAGTTGTTTAATTGCCGCCCGTCTGCAGTCTCTGATGAAGTGACGAGGATTGTGGAGTTTTAGAAAATACTTGTTATATAATTATAGTGCATTCTTCCTCAAGGAATCATTGCTGCAGGATTTAAGTCGTGCGCAGGAGAAGCCTATAATTACAACCAGTTTAGTTTTGGTGCCGTGGTGAGAGTAGGACGTTGGAGAAGATCGTTTTGGTTGGTGGTTTCGATAGTCTTTTTAAAACGAAGTTCTTGGTCGTTTTGCCAACATCAACATCTGGAACTAGAACTTTCCAGGCCTTGACGTAAATTCCCTATTCACCAATGTACTACTACACAGGCCATCGATTCTCCTGGCAGAAAAAATTGACGATCACTGATCTTCCTATTCCAGCCAGCGATTTAATCGACCTCGTTGGAACTAGTGTCGGCTTTACGTGATTCTCTTTCGAATTCATATCTTTCAACAGACTTTTTGGTCTAACCATGGGTCGACACTCAGTGCCGGTCCTGGCGAACTTATACATGGAAAATTCTGGAAGCCCCGAGCCGTTTTCTCCACCATATTATTCCTTCGGACGGTCACCTGGCTCCGTTATGTTTGACGACATTCTCCTCATTAAAAACTCCAGGCGCTTCAACGTTCTCAAAGCTCTCCAAGACAAGTCAACCAGGTCGAGCCTCTATCCAGTTCACACTTGAAGAAGAACGGCAACAACATCTTCCTTTCCTTGATGTTCTTCTCTGCAAAACTGACCATGAACTTCGCTTTTTAAAGTCTCTCGAAAAAAACCAAACCAACCAAAACCATCTTCTCACTTCTACTCTCACCACGGGACACCAAAACTAAACGTGGTTGTAATTATAGGTTCTTCCTGCGCACACACTCAGAATTGCATTTTTTTTTACAGCAATGCGTTCCTTGAGGAAGAATGCACTATAATTGAACAAGTATTTTCTAAACTCACTATCCCTCGTCACATCATCAGAGACTGCAGGACGGTGGGCATTAAACATCTTCAGCACACCCAGAGAAGACACTGCGAGAAGAGATACATAGTAACTCCCACCAAACTCCATTGCCAAACTTGTTTCCAACATCTTTTCCAATACATCTTCCAATATCTCCTCAACAAACCACGACCATCAAGGACATCACCAGTAGTAGGCAGGACAAGCTTCTCATCCTCTGCAGGGGTATACATAATCTCTTGTAAGGACTGCAACAAATTATACGTGGGCGAATCATCAAGGTCCTCCAACAAGTAATTTCAGAACACCATATTATGCAAGCAGGACTGACAGATACAAGGAAATGCCTGTGTTACAAATATCGCATTTCACACAACCATTAATTAACTCAGTAAATCCAAGACTTCTCGCCACAGAAGACAAACACTCAATACGAAAGAATCCTGGAATCATCGCTTATCTCTATAAACCGAACAAATTTCAACCAGTACAATGGCTTCTATAACATATCTGAACCACTTGTCAAGAAACTTCATCGCTATCCCACATAGGACATAGATACTCTGCAGAAGGTCTCCTCACAACTTGTCAATTTCCCTGCCAAAGTTACCCAAGTTTTTAGACTCTATAACTCCCCAGAGTAGATCATCAGATGCAGGATTTCCACCTGACTCAACATTCTGAACACTGACTGTAAATCTGGGTACCTCACCCCGGGGTAGATCTGTTTGTGACTTGAAAAAAAGCCCAGTGTGTGGGCGAACGTTGTCAATAAAGGATCACATTAAGTGCATATGTGTTTATGTTTCATTGTGTCGGTATTTTTATACATTTATTTTCATATCCAGTTGTAATTCATCCTGGCCTACATGTCTTCTCGGAACCAGATCCCAAAGATAAATATTCCCAATTTTGTTCTGGCTTGATTTGAGTTATCTTTCAGTTTTTTTTTTTTTTTGTCCAAGGGCAGAGTACCATGACGAGCATTTCATATGGACACTGTATTAGGGCTCTAAACATAGGGTCTGCGAGCCTCGGTTGGTGAGTAGGACAATGTGCTGTCTGTAAAGGACCCACAGTGGAAATAAGTCACGCTGTCCAACTTTTTTGGGCTATGGTAGGTTCTCTACACATATGTGCTATGTATAATTATGTAATTGTGTTTGTGTTATACCTGAATGAACTTACTAGAGGAAGTTCAGTCTGGCTCTAGCTTTACTACACTGTTCCTACACTGTACTCGACATGAAGGCAGATTATTTTTATTTTACCACTAGTACTCTACTTGTAAGGGCCCGATTGTATTAATGTTGGTAAAAAATTACCGAAATATGTTAGGGTAAAGGCCACAAGGGCAATGTTTCGCTCACCAGGCTTAAAGCTCCTGGAGAGGGAAACGTTTTGCCACAACAAAACGTCAACATTAGTTGCACTTGTGTCCTATAACTTAACTAAAGAAGATTTTTTACCCACTAGCTACTCTACATAGAAGGGCAGATTATTTTCCACCACTGGTACTCTCCATGAAGGGCAGATTATTGCTCCACGGGTACAGCTCCATGAAGGGCAGGATTATATTTTCCCACTGGTTACTCTCATGAAGGGCAGATTATTTCACCACTGGTACTTCCATGAAGGGCAGTTTATTTCACCACTGTACTCTCCATGAAGCGAGATATTTCACATGGTAAACTCTCCCATGAAGGGGCAGATTATTTCTCACTAGTACTCTCCATGACAGGGCAGGGGCAGGAAAAAAAATTTTTTCACACTGGTACTCTCCATGAAGGGGCTAGATTATTTCACATTGGTATCTCATGAAGGGCAGATTTTTCACCACTGGTACTCTCCATGAAGGGCAGATTATTTTACCACTAGTACTCTACATGAAGGGCAGATTATTTTCACATGGTACTCTCTTGGAAGGGGCAGATTATTTCACCATGGTACCTCCATGAAGGGCAGTTATTTCTCTACCACTAGTACTCTCCTGAAGGCCTGATTATTTCACCACGGTACTCTCATGAAGGGCGATTATTTCAACACTGGTACTATCCATGGATAGGGCAGAAATATTTCACCACTTAGTACTATAACATGAAGGGCAGATGATTTCACCACTGGTACTCTCCATGAAGGGCAGATATATTTCATCACACTGGTCTCTCCATGATGGGCAGATTATTTTCATCCACTAGTACTCTCCATGAAAGGGCCAGAATTATTTCACCACTGGTACTCTCCCATGATGGGCTGATTATTTCACCACTGGTAGACTCTCCATGAAAGGGCAGTTTAATTTCACCATTAGTTAATCTCCATGAAGGGCAGATTATTATACCACTGGTATTCTCCATGAAGGGCAGAATATTACACACTGGTTACTCTCCATGAAAGGGCAGGATTATTTCCACCACTGGTACTCTCATGACGGGCAGATTTATTTCACCACTGGTATCTCATGAAGGGCAGATTATTTCACCATGGTAACTCTCCATGATGGGCCAGATTATTTACCACTAGTACTCTCCATGAAAGGTGCAGATTTACTTCACACTGGTACTCTGTCCATGAAGGGCAGATTATTTCACACTGGTTCTCTCATGAAGGGCATGAATATTTCACCACTGGTACTTCATGTAGGGCAGAATATTTAACCACTGGTACTCTCCATGAAGGGCAGGCAGATTATTTCCACCACTGTTACTATCCATGAAGGGCAGATTATTTCACCACTAGTACTCTCCATGAAGGGGCAGATTATTTCACCATGGTATCTCCATGATGGGCAGATTATTTCCCACTGGTACTTCCATGAGGGGCAGATTTATGTCACCACTAGTACTCTCCATGAAGGGCAGATTATTCACCATGGTACTCTCCATGAAGGGCAGATTATTTCTCCACTAGTACTCTCCATGAAGGGCAGATTATTTAACACTGGTACCTCTCCTATGAAGGGCAGATTATTTTACCACTAGTACTCTACATGAAGGGCCAGATTATTTTACCACCTGGTACTCTCATGAAGGGCAGAATTAATTTCCACTAGTACTCTCCTGTAGGGCTAGATTCATTTCACCAACAGGAACTTACATTCGTAGGGCAGATTATTTTACACTAGTACTCTTCCATGAAGGGCAGATTATTTCACACTGGTACTCCCATGAAGGGCAGATTATTTTCACCACTGGTAATTCCATTGAAGGGCGATTATTTCACCACTGGTATCTCCATGAAGGGCAGATTATTTCACCACTGGTATCTCATGAAGGGCAGATTATTTCACCACTGGTACCTCCATGAAGGGCAGATTTATTTCACCACTGGTATCTCCATGAAGGGCAGATTATTTACCACTGGTTCTCTCATGAGGCAGATTATTTCACCACTGGTACTCTCCATGAAGGGGACAGATTATTTCAACCACTAGTTACTCTCCATGAAGGGGAGAATATTTCACCACTGGTACTCGCCATGATGGCAGATTATTTCCCACTGGTACTCTCCATGAAGGGGGCAGATTATTACACCACTGGGTACTCTCCATGAAGGGCAGATTATTTCACCACTGGTATCTCCTTGAAGGGCAGATTATTTCACCACTGGTACTCTCCATGAAGGGCAGATTATTTCACCACTGGTACTCTACATGAAGGGCAGATTATTTCACCACTAGTACTCTCCATGAAGGGCAGATTATTTTACCACACCACTAGTACTCTGCATGAAGGGCAGATTATTTTCACATTCGGGGAAGTGCTAAACAAGTACGGGTAACAACAAATGGGTCGTACTCATTTTGATCATATACAGTATTATATTTATTGGGAGAGTTAATCCAGTAGGAATAGACTTATTTAGGGCTGTTTCTGCTGGCTTTATGGATCAGTGTTAAATTCATGTAGGAAATTTTAATCCAGTAGGGATAGCCCTATTTGGGGCGTTCCCTGCTTGCCTATGGGTCAAATGTTATGGGGAAAATTTTAAACCAGTGGGGAAATAGGCCTATTTAGGGATGTTCCTGCTAGCCTATGGGTCAGTATTATGGGGAGAGTTAAACCAGTAGGGATGGGCCTATTTAGGGATGTTCCTGCTAGCCTTTTGGGTCAGTATTATGGGGAGAGTTAAACCAGTAGGGATGGCCTATTTAGGGATGTTCCTGCTAGCCTATGAGTGAGTATTACATTCATGGGGGATACTTAATAAAAGTTTAGATCAGATAAAAACAGTTTAGAGAAGCAGCGTGGGTTACCAGAGAGCGAGGTAAGACCCTTGAGATTTTACCACTCATTTTTTATTGTAATAATAATCAATGGGTTACCATGGAAAGTTTTAAGCCAGCAGAAACAGACCTAAATAAATTATCCCTGCTCTTATTAAGGGGATCACAAGCAGACGTAATTCTTACCATATTAGTATCATAACAAAACCAAGCGCTAAACCTACTAGGTCATACAGAGCTGTGTAATTCCTACCACCTCCTAAGAAAACCCGTGGCATGGATCAGTTGAGGTTTAACCTATGGAGGCATCTAGGGGGGCCCCCAAGAACAGCAAATTAGGGGGAAGGGCCCATAAACAGGATAAGTAATTGGGGAGGCCCCCGAATAGACAGAAGATCAAATTGGGGGCCCCCGTATAGACACGAAGAGCAAATTATGGGGCCCCTGAATAGCCCGGGAGATCAAACGGGGGCCCCTAGGAGAGGTAATTATTATATTCATGGGGAAAGGCGCTAAACCCGTAGGATTATACAGCGCTTGTGGGAGGGGGGTGGTATGGACGGTATTCAAGCTTAATTCAGGGAACTAGAGCACAAATCGATTCCTACATCAAGAGCCTTCAATATGCATCAAGGAATTCCCTTGAAGGGCAGGTGAGCAAATTATGGGGGCCCTTGAATAGGACAGGAAGAGCAAAATTGGGGGCCCCAGAAAGTGCAAAATTAGGGGCCCCTTCATAGACGGTGGCCAGCAAATTGGGGGGGTGATCAAGAGCCCTCACGAGCATCAAGGACTTCTTTGAGGGTACAGGAAGAGCAATGATGGCGGGCCTCTGATAGAGAGGAAGGAGCAAAATTGGGGGGGCCCTCGGAGTGCAAATTAGGGGTGGCCCCCAATTGACAGGGAAAGCAAAAACTGAGGATTGGAGCGTGCCGTAAGAAAGGAGGTAGAGCAAATTTATTTGCATTAATACTCATTGCAATTGAGTGTCTTTCAAGATAAAAAGTGTTGGCCGTGTGAAATGGTTCATTACCTTCGTTACTGGTAAGTAAGCACCATGTGCAATAGTTATCTTTATTCCGAAACGTTTTTCGCCTAACAGTTGGCTTCTTCAGTCGAGTACAGAAAAGTTGTAGATGCAGTAGAGACGTGAAGACGATATGATCAGTCCATCACTCTTGAAGACGTTAGTTTTGAGGTGGTCAGTCCCTCATCTCTCTGCTTGTAAGCTAAACTCTTTTGTATTCAACTGAAGGAAGCTACGGTGTAGGCAAAACGTTTCGAAAATAAAGATACCTAACTGTTGCATATGTGTCTTATTTAACAACCTGTCGGTATGTTATACCCATCTTAATACTAACTCTGCCTGACACTGCAAACAATGGTATCTTTACCTGGAGAGAGTTCGGGGGTCAACGCCCCCGCGGCAGGTCTGTGACAGGCCTCCTGGTGGATCAGAGCCGGATCATTATTATTATAATCAAAAGAGCGCTAAGCCACATGGGCTTATACAGCGCTGCAGGGTTAGGGAAAGGAAAGCGAGGTTATTGGATGGCAGAAGGGAGAGAAGGGATGGTCAGCTAGTTACAGAAACAGCGGGGCAGGGGGATAGTTCGGAGGTAGAGGGTAGCAAGAGATTGAAGTAGAAGAAAGGGCCCTGTAGGTATCAGCAATTTGTGAAGTAGTCATGTTGTTGTCAAAAAGTCAATGCGAGAGTCCAGGTATGAAAGGTGTGTCATCAGCGAAGGAGGGAAGGTTTTAAAGAGTGAGTAGCAGAGCGAAGAACGACGATGGAGGTAAATTTCTGCGTGCTCGTTGATTTGAAGTGGGCAGTATAAACGATGTGCTTGAATGATAATGGCGCTTGGCAATTTCTCAACAGATTATTATTATTATATCAAAAAAAAAAAAAAGAAGCGCTAAAGCCACAGGGACTATACAGCGCTGGGGGGCAGGAAGGAAGGAGGGCATCAGGGGGGCAAAAGGGAAAGAGGGATGAGTAATGGGTTACGGATAACAGCGGGGTAGGGTGGTAAAAGGGTAAAGGGCAGAAAGAGATAAACTAAAAAAGGGCTGAGGGGGGAGCGAAAAGTATCACAGGTTTTGGAGTAAATCGTCGTTTCAAGAAGTAAATGAGAGATCAGGATTAAAGGAGGGCCCCATCAGCAAAAAGGGGGAAGGTAAGAGAGGATGGGAAACGAAGACGACGTTGGAGGTAAATTCTGCTGCTGTTGATAGAGAGGGCATCAAACAAAATGTGGCTAATCAATATGGAACTTGAACTGTCACAGGGGGAAACAGGGTGCCTCTCCTGAGATACCCATGGTAAGACGAGTGTGGCAAGGGGTAGGGGGGAGGAGGGGTCTCCCAAAACCTCGGCACTGATGACTAAAAGACGGCCCAGTAACCTATCTCGGTTTAATAGAATGAAGTTTTGTTTAGAAGCAGAGTTGACAAACGTTTTTGCCAACGGGTGCGAAGGGGGGTACTATTGCAGCAAAATAGTCCGAAAGGAAACCCCTCGAAGGAAAATTTGGGGGTCATGTATGCTGCCGCGCAGCAGTGTTGCCTTTTTTTCCCTGTACGTCGACATGCCGGGGGACCCAACAAAAAAAAATATCTTTTGTTTTGGGAGAGATAGGCAGCCAAAGTTGGTAGGAGAACTAGGGGATGAGATGTATCAAAATTTTTATATAGTTGTGGCACAAGGGAGTCTGAGATACACAAAATGATAAAAAGGCATAATGCGAATGAATAGTGCTGCAAGAATGGCATACAGTTCCGTAAAAATGCTAGTGAAAATAGAAATGCCCTCGCACGACCTGTCCGGAAAACATGCTGCGAACCGACGCCGTCTGAAGCTTAGACCATCTGTAACCCGCGGTGGCATGAGAATGGGGGGTGGAAGTATCAAGAAAAAAAGACGGGAACCCCCGTAGGCGTTGAGTTTGAGCAAGGGAGTGGAAAGAAAGACCCGAACAGCTGGAACTTCCCAGGGGGTAGGGAAAAGTGAGATGTACATAACAATTTTAAATGTAAATGAAGGAAGCAGAGTGAATGTAGGGGAAGAGAAAAAGGGGGGGAGAAACAGGGGCGGGGGAACGAATAAGAATGTTACTTATATCGGTGACCATTCTATAAGGAAGGGGTTGTGAGATCGTGAGAGGTAATATAGGAAGGCAATGGGCATCACGGGATCAGACAAGGAGGAACATTCGCTTCTGTATAGGGGCTCTAAACAGGGGAAGGGGCCGAAAAGCACCAAGGCAAAAAGTAATCCTTGGTGATGGTAGATTTAAGGGGGCTAGGAAAGTAGCAGGAGAGCCGGGGAATAAATCGGGTCCCCAAAAACGAGTTTCGAAAAAAACGGGGGCTGAATGTAGGCGAAGCAGATTTCGCGATCAGCTCCCCAGGAAAGATGGAAAGGGTTTTAAGAAGGTTTAGCCGGCTGTAAAAAAAGGCCTTCAAGAGGTAATGTGGGGTTTTCCAGGTAACCTACTCAAAGAAAGGCCTAAAAACCTGATGTATCACGTTGGGGGGAACGGGGCCATAAAAAACAAAGGATGATCGGAGATAACAGAGCATCTAGTGAAAGAAATTTGGTGAGTTTTGGTACTTGAAAATTTAAACCCATGTGGGGGTGGCCCAAAAAAAACAGGGTCGACCGCAGTGGAGAAAAAAACTGAAAATAAGATGACAGTCAGTGCTGCAAAAGCAATAGCGAATCATAAAAATAGAGTGATGCCCAAAATGGGGGGTGGAAGAAAAAGAGGCCCAAATCATTTATGGGAGAAAAAGTTTTTGTGCTTAGAACACACCCTGAGGGACCCCTTTCAGCTTGGACGAACCGGGGAAAGAACATTAGATCAAACCCGGGAAATGTCGTCAGTTAAAAAAGTTTTTAAAGGGAAGGAGGGAAATTTGCCTCGGAGGCCTAGGAAAGGGGCCCGGGCCAAAATATTATATCCAAGTTGTGTCAATTTCCTTTCAAGGTCAAAAAATATGACAATAAAATGAGTGATTAATCGCAAAAGGGTTACGAAAAACGTATCCAAAAGGGATAAGGGGTCTATGGTAGAAACGACCCTTAGAAAGCCATATTTACTACGGAGGACGTTTGTGGGCTCTAAATACCACATTAAAAAAAAGTCGATTTTCGAGTGTTCCCTCACTTTGCAAAAAATGCATAGAAGAGCGATGGGATGAAGTGGGGGGCATCATGCCGTAGTACCCAGTTGCGGAAAGGGGAAAAAAGGCAGATTTCCCCACTGGGGGAAGAACTCCTTGTGCCCAAATAAGATTGTAGAGGTGTAAGAGGACTCACAAGGGCTCTGCCGATGTAAATGGTTGTGACATTCGAATATGAATGTCGTCAGGCCCAGCTGCGATGATCGGCAAGCTGAGAGCATAGCCTACAGTTCTTGAAGTGTAAAAGGACATTAGACTGTTCTTCTCTGAGAGAAGAAAAGTCCAAGGTTATTACTAAATCTTGGCAGACTTTGAGGAAAGAATCGGAGGGGCAAGATGGAGCCTCGGGGGAAAAATACGGCAGACCAGATGTTGTGCTCAAGTTCCATGGCAACGTCGAGGGGTTTGCTACATCAAACACCAGCGACCCGGTTTAGAACATGGAGCCGGGTTCAGGAGAGTATTTACACTCATTTCCTCCACTTTTTTCCCAGGACTGCATTCATAGAAGAAGCAGAGGTGATGGTGGAAAACATAGTCTCGCCAACAAGTGCGTTTAGTTCAACGGATCCACAAGGCGAGCGGATCGCTGGCTTCTGCTTTTTAAAATCAAGAAGTCTCTTAGCGGTTCTGTTGTACGGTACCTGCACCAAGCAGGACGTTTCAAAATGTAAATGCACGAGCCAAGCAGGGGGACACCAAGGCACGCACTTCTGAGAATGGCCTGCCTGAGGTTGGGGGTATAGATTGAGATGCTTGCGGTATAAATGACGGTCGAAATAGATGTGTAGGAGCTCATCAATGGAGGATGTGAAGAACCTCACTAAAAGCAGTGAGGTGTGAGTAAAGATCCCAATTTGCCCTGATCAAATTTGGCCAGCGGAGGGCTACGGAAAGTGTGGTGAATAGGAAGGAGAAGTAATGAATGATCGGAAAATGATCGCTGTCATGTAAGTCTGGTAGAATCTGACCAGGGGTTGAGTCTAGTGCAGGGAGGAAAGAGACAGATGATAGATCGATGCAGAGAGAGAGTACGAGTACGAGGATCAAAATGGGTGGGAGAGAGTACCGTATTTAAAAACATGGAGGGGTGAGAGGGAGGAAAAGCTCCAATGGATGCACGTGAGTCACAATTGAGACCCCCCCAGAGGAAAATGGTGGGCATTTAAAATCACCACGAACAGAAGTGGTGTTGGTAAGATGAAAACAAGAAAGGGCAAAGTCTGGGATAGCCAAATGCTCGAGAAGGCGAGAGATTTAAAGAAACATATTGTAAACCCATTTATTCAAGTGGATACGGGCTGTCAAGTGTAATGCAGCGAGGTATGGGACAAATAGTTTACAGTAACCGGAATATCATTGCGTAGTAAGGGCACTTTCATTAAAGGTCCATCTGAGAAAGGATTCGAAGAAAAGAAGATATCAATAAATTATAGCTGAGATAGGTTGGAAGACAAGCAGCAGAGTGTAATTTTGGTTCTTGTAACGCAAGCACCAACAGGGGTGGGGGGAAACCTGGAAGCAACATTCTGAAGCTCACCCGAATTCCCCTGAGGCCGCGGATATTCCACTGTAAGTAGGCACTGATTGGCGATGAGAAATACAGGAATCTTGTAGGTAAAGGACTACAGCTCGAGGGGTTAGAAAAAGTCACACATGTGGGTGGCATTGGAAGACGTTCAAGTAGCGAAGGTACGGAGCGTTGCGTAGGATTGGGGTGTGAAGATGGAGGAGACGGGAAGAGAAGGAACATGGCAGTGATCAGTGTCCATTTGAAGGTTTAGTCTCTGCAATATATCTGAAATGGCTTCAAGTGTTTCTGAATCCCAAGATGTATGGGAGACCATATTGGAGATAGAAGGAGGAGGGTGAGTAAAGATTGGGACAGTAATGGGACTTGTTACCAGTAGAGGGGGAGGAGAGTGTAAGAAAGAAACTGGGAGATGAAGTGTGGGGGGGGACAGTAGAAAGCAGAAACCCCCCTGGGAGGTGGCAGAAGACGAGAGAAACTTGGGAGGGGAGGGGGTGTGGAAGGCATAGTACGAGGAGGAGGTGAATCTCCACATTGTAATAGGAGCCAGGAGGTAGATAGCGGAAAGGAAGAACTAGGTACAGAGACTGGAAGGTAAAGGTGTGGAGGTGGAAGAAGGGAAGAAGGGCAAAGAAGATTTGGGGCCAATTGTGGATTTTTTGGAATTCTGAGAAGTAGAGGGGGCGATTGGTATTAGGATGTCATACGAGGTCTTGTCGATCTGGTGCTTGTGAGGAAGGACGCGAAGATACCCAGATTGTGAGAACAGACTGCAGTTCGTTGTCGGGACGTCAGAGCCAAGGACAGATAATGGATTGATGCCATAGTGGCTTATGGGGAGGGTGGGGTAAAACAGGGAGGCTGCAGAAGATGGGACCCCAGAAGTGGGGGGATGATTGGAAACACGAGAATAAGAAACACGGGGTAGTCTCCCTTGGAGGCGGAAGATGAGTAAACTGCCATAGCATAAGGGAGACCTTTCTGCTCTTTGAGGCAACGGATTCAAGTTATTTAAGTAGACCTGGCAATGGCGGGAGAGTAACGGAAAGGGTGAGCTTCATTACAATTAAGGCCAAGAGGGAAAGCTTGGACTGCAAGATGTATTAGACCATGGTCGTCGGCACCAGATGGGCATTTCGGCCATAGATCTGCAATATTTCGCTGGGTGACCAAAACGCCAGCAATTTCTACATAGTTGCAGTGTAGATATCACCTTTCGAACTTGAACCGATGTCCCGCGAATTTACAGAGGACGGGATTTCTCGGCTGTCAAAAAGTTTTAAAAAGCACATTGCAAAGGTACGTCTCCGCCCCCGGGCAGGGAAGGACATAGAAGTTGTTACTTTGAGGATTGGAGTTCTGGAGTTCCAGTGTTCAAAAATGTCTTGCCAATGACTGGAAATTCTGTGGACTATATGGTATGGGGCCAGGAATGACAGTACCTCTACAAGATTGAGAGAAAGTGTTTTCAATAGTGATAGGAGTAGTATCCGATATTTGAAAGGAGAGAAAGATATGAGCTGGGTAGCATTCTGGACAGTACGATGCACATACCGCTCTTGAGAGCATGAAATGAAATATCTCACCACATGACGCAGGGACGAGCTTTGCCAATACTATGGTCAGAGAAAGGTAGGCAGAAGATAGAAGTTGGTCTTAAAGTAAAAGAATTTAGTCCATTGTGTGGTGTGGGTTTGATCCGAAAAACTGAGCATGGGAGAAGGGAGTGCTTGAGGTGGTCGGTTTTTACCGAGTGATGGAGGTAACGGAGGAGCTTTCATCAGGAGATTACGTTGGCGTTTTAGGGTAGGGACCGGCGTTGGTCTGGCGCAAAATAGGCGGGGGCGATTCGAAATGACCTTTACAGTAGAGGGAGAAAAGCCGAAGCATAGTCAAAGGAGAGCGGAGTTCAAGGACAAATCAAAGGAGTAGTCGAAGCCCGGACCCCATCAGCGGGTGAGGAAAACAGCCCCAGGCAAGAGGTACAGGGGCATCAGGAGTGTCCGAAGAGTGATCTATAAACACAATGCAGGGTCAGAAGGGGGTTGCGGTATCAAGAAGGGGCCCAGGGGTTAGTGGGTTCATGCCTTGGGCTGCCATGGGTTAGGTTACTCCTTTGCTTTTTGTTTTTAATAAAAAAAAAGAAAGAAGAAATAAGAAAAATAAAAATAAAAAAAAAGAATTAAAAAATGGGGGGAGCGGGGGGAATAGTTTCCAGGAGGAGAGAATGAAAGGGCCGGAAATCTCCCTCCACGGCCCAAAGAGGACATCAACACGCTAGTAGCTGCAGAGGATGACGCATGGAACCCGTGTGCCATACCCTACCCTTCATGCCAGTAAACAGCAATACGGGATAGCAACCTCACATTCGAGATAACCTCGGTGTAGACTTAAAGGAAGGGGCGGCCCGGATATCCGCACAAAGCATACCTCCGTCGGCCACCCACCCGATCCGAAGGTGGCTTTCCAGAGATACACCCGTCGCCCGAATGACACCCAAAGCTATCCGGGATACGGAGAGGATCGGGACATCCCCAGGCAATCCAGATTCATCGGCCAAAACTTCACCACCGCCAAGAACCTCAATGGAATGGGATGGACCACGGTGTCCTTTCCCTAACTAGGAACTAGCGCGCCTGTTGGGAGAAATCCAAAGGCCTAAAAAGAGGAAGGGGGCAAAAGGGAGGGGTGGGGAGGAGGAGGAGGAGGAAAGGAAAAAGGGGGATGATGGGGAGGATGGGAGGTTGGGATAGGGGAGGGGAGATTGGGGGGTAATTTGGTTCGGATGAGGAAGAAGACCGACAGATCTAACTTCCTTACACAGACCCAAGAGCCTCTTCACCACGCCAAGGAAGCCCCCCTTGAAGAGGAGAGCCTGATCAACCAGGCAGTTACTGCTGGCTCCACGCCAAAACCACGTACGAGCCACAGCCAGTGGTCAGGTACCGACCGTAGGTGCTTGTCCAGTGCCAGCTTGAAGACTGCCAGGGGTCTATTGGTAATCCCCCTTTTGTATGCTGGGGGGGGGGGAGGCAGTTTTGACAGTCTTCGGGCCCTGACACTTATTGTTTGGTCTCTTACGTGACTAGTGTACACCCCTGCTTTCATTGGGGGTGTTGCAATCGTCTGCAAGACTTTGCTTCATAGTGAGTGATTTTCGTCTATGTGCAAGTTCGGTACTAGTCCTTCTGGATTTTCCAGGTGCATAATAAATCATCTCTACCGCACCTGCGTTCCAGGGAATACAGGTTCAGGAACTCAAAAAAAAAAATAGCGCTCTAGTTTTGAGGTGTTTTATCACAGTTATGCGCTCCCGTGAAGGTTCTCTTACATTTTCTAGGTTCAGCTCAATTTCACCTGCCTTGAAAGGTAAGCTGTTTAGTGTGCAGCAATATTCCGCCTAGATAGAACAGTGACCTGAAGATAGAGTGTAATTCATGGGCTTGGCATCCCTAGTTTTGAAGGTTCTCATTATCCATATGTCATTTTCCTGCGCATGCGATTGATACAAGTTCTATGGTCTTGATAGGGAATCCTCCGGAACATGATCACTCCCAGGTCTTTGACATTGTTGTTTCACTTATTTGTGGCCAGAATTTTGTTTTGGCACTTGATGAAGATTTAATTTCCTTGCTGTTTACGTAGCTGAGTATGAAATTTTTCTTCATCGTTGAATTATATTGTTTTCTGCAGCCCACTGTAAAGATTTGGTTGATGTCCGCCTGGAGCTTGCCAGTGTCTGCAATGGATGACACTGTCATGAGATTCGGGTGTCATCTGCAAAGGAAGACACGGTTGCTGTGGCTGTACATCCTTGTCTATGTCGGATATTGAGGATGAGGAACAAGATGGGAGCGAAGTACTTGTGCCTTGTGGAACAAGCTGATCCACCGTAGCTGCCTCGGACTTTACTCTGTTGACGACTACTCTTCTGTGTTCTGTTAGTGAGGAATTTCTGGAAATTTAGATCCATCGACCGGAATTTTCCTGTTATTCCTTTAGCACGCATTTTGTGCGCTATTAAGCCATGTCACACTTGTCGAAGGCTTTTGCCAAAGTCTGTATATATTAATCTGCATTCTTTTTTGTCTTCAAGTGATATAGGACATTGTCGTATGATCCAATAGTTGAGACAGAAGGACAGGAGCGGACCTGTTCTAAACCCAGTGCCTGGGTTTGTGTATGATGGGTTTCTAGTTGGAGTGGTGATCTTGCTTTTAGGGACCCTTTCAAAGATTTTTTATGAATTATGGGATGTTAGTGGTATTGTCTTGTAGTTCTTTTCTGTTGCTTTACTGCCCCCTTTGTAGAGGAGGGGGCTATGTCTTGTTGTTTCAGTAACTTGTTTGTTGTGTACCTCTCCTTAGGATGGTAAAAGATCGTGATAGGGCTTTCTTGCAGTTTTGATGACCCACGGAGTTCCATGAGTCTGGCCTGAGGGCAGAGTGCATGGGCATGTCAATTTATCGCCTGTTCGAAGTATTTGGCGTCAGGATAACATCAGATAGGCCTTGTGTTAGCCAAATTCTGTGGCTCTCTCTTAAAAATTCATTTTGATCTTCGACTCTCAGTCTGGTTGTGGATTGCTAAAAACTGAGTTATATTGGGACTTGAGTAGCTCACTATTTCCTTGCTGTCATCTGTGTAGGCATAAGGTGGGGTCTGTGTTGCTTAGTCTTTCTTCCCATCTTATATCGGTTAGGACTTGGTTTACTTGGTCCCACTTTATGTTTTTGTTATTGAAGTTGAATTTGATGAATGCTCCCTCGTGACTAATCTCATTATGTCTTGGTACAGAACAGAAAACACATTGGACAAGTTGAGAATGGTTGGATTTGAGAGGGACGTGCCCTCTTAATGATTCGTTCTTTCTTCTACTAGTGGCCTACATCTCTTTCTCCTATTCAATCCAGGCTGAGGGACTGACCACCTCAAAACTACGTCTTAAAGGGGTGATGGACTAATTGCATCGTCTTCAAAACCCTTTCTGCTTCTTCCACCTTTTCTGTACTAGACTGAAGAAGCCTACTGTGTAGGCAAACGTTTCGAAATAAAGTTTACCCAACTGCTGCATATGTGTCTTATCTAATAACCTTATTTCCCAAATATGTTCATTTTAAAAGAGAAGTAAAAAGGGGGATTAAAATCTAAACGTGACTATTAAATTAAGAATGCTAATGAATCAAAGTTTAAATCCAAAAGGGTTCTTTCATGTGTACAGGACGAAGGTGAGGGAAAACGTAGGACCTCTGAAAATTGGGAATGGACAACTGACGGATAACGAACTTCAAGTGCTTTCTACAAGATTAATGGGCTGAACACAGCGATTTCAGGCTGGGGGACTGATTGCCTCAAACTCCTCCTCTCCTTAAACCTTTTCGGGCTATGTTTTGGGACTTATAAAAGCTACTGTGTGGTGATATGTTTCCTTAATAAAATCCCTTATGTTGCATAAATTGTCTCAATCTTCATCTTGTCGGTCTTCAAAACCATTTATCTCATCACTAAATGTTTTTGGTCAGACTATTTACTACTGTGGTTCTCTCCTCAGACTGGTCAAGGTTGCTGTGTTGATAACTAAAATGTTCCAGAAGAAACAGCCAGGCACAGCATCTTCAATCACCTGAAACAAAACAAATTCGTATTATAACCATGAACATTGCACATATATAGACAAAATATTACCATGCAATATAAACTAGTAACATTACTGCTGACTGATATAGCCAATAATGTTTTAAAATAAATAAGTAAAGCTATCTTTATTTTTTTTAATATTTCTTTCATGTAAACCTGATGAATAGCAATTTGCTTACATCGAAGTCTATATCTGGATCAAAAGGCGAAAGTTCCTTGGATCAAGAGAAACCTTCACTAAGTTATTTTTCAATAATGGAAAAAAATAGCCCAGAACTAATACACCCAATAGGTTATGTAACGCCTAATGTGGGAATTATTGTTTGATAAGAGGAAGGGGAGTTCTACAGTTCTTCGCATGAACCCCCACCCACCCTCCGAGACATTAGGCCCCAAAGAAAACTTAATTTAAAACTATTAAGATATTAACAATTTAGTGACCAAACTGGTGCCGGGGGCCCCGAACTGCAGCTCAACTCTGCTGTTGTACTCACAAATACGTCACTGAGCAATACTTTTCGTTTTTTAGCTGTATAAAGAGGGTGGGAAGCATAAAGCCGGCGGGTGGAAGGAGAAGGAGCAACACGTCCCTCCTCCAAAAAAAAAAGAAGTTCGACTGAATTTTAATGACTTTAAGATTGTTCACTGTCCTTTCACTATAACACCCCTCACTGATAACCTGACTAATTCTCACCATCACCATTAGGTGGCACTATTACACCATCACTATCAGTACTACTCATGGTGGGGCACTCACCCATTGGGGTCATGCACCACCTGGGAGGACAAGTTCCCAGCGTGGGTATGCAAACAATTGTCGGGAACAGATACACGTGTTGTTTGGCTGTTTGTATAGCAGTTCAAAAAGTAAACAGGGCTGGCTTGGTGTTTACCCCCAATGCACGAGGTATAGGTGTTCACTCTACTGTGTAATGAGAACTGACGCCTTCACATGCAGTGGTAAATACACAATACACAATACACAAAAATAGACAAGTAGGTTTTTTCATTTCTCTCGGCAGCTCCCTTGGTGTTTATCTCGCCTGTTATTTATATTTTTTTTGTGTTTTCACTTCTATTCTTAGAGTATTCCTCTTTTCTTCTATCCAAATTTACATCTTCCTTATTCCTCTAAACATATTATAAAAATTTGTCTTCAGGCTAGTCCTCATACTTGCTTTATGGTTGGGCAACACTTTTAAACAAGGGTTGAAGACTCGTCTAGTGTGCTCTCCGTTCTTTGCTACCTGAGATTGTGATGATGTTTTCCCTCAACTACGAGCCAGCTATAACTTCAGCTTAAAGCACAATTACACGGAAGCAAGAACAGAAATTCAATGACCTATAACGATATTGCAAGATTATCCCCGGAACAATGTCGCCGATTATCGGACCAACACTGGATGGTAGTCAATTGAAGGGACGAAGCTGATATGAAGAAGGACCCAGGAGACGGTTTGTGAAAAACCAGTCAACTCTTTTTCCTGTTATCAGACGACATGATCGAACACCATGATCATCCAACAAGAGCCATTGTTAACGACACAGTGAGCATCCATTGAAAACAATCCCAGCGAAGGCCATCTCTACTAAGACATCGAGAACGTCATGCATACCGCCAGTCGAGGTAAAAACAGTGATCTTTAGTTGAAACAGTCAGATTAAGATATAGATAGGGATTTGAGTTTCGTCTTAAGGGATAGGAAGAGGAGGCAGAGAGGCGTGTTTTCCTGGGGGATGGGATAAGGATATTGTTACCACCTGACAACATCATGAGAGGTAATGGGATCAATCCTATTTATCTGGGTGTTCTCTGTTTCTGGAGACAACGATGTTGGCAACATAAGGGGACTGATTAGCAGGCATAGGGTCATCAATAGACATAATTAGGAAGAAGTGAGGGAACCCCTGTGATATGTGTATTTTGCCAACGAGAGGAGTTGGAAATGAAATGGCTATCCAGGCAAATGGTGCCAACTGCTGGCTGGACAAACCAGTGGATACAACTGGTTTCAAACAAACCAGTCGTATCCTGGAGTTTACCTAGAGAGAGTTCCGGGGGTCAACGCCCCCAGCGGCCGGTCCGGTGACCAGTACCTTATGATGGATCAGGGCCCTGATCAAACCCAGGTCTGCTAACAGCTAGTGCTGCACACAATCCAACGTACAAGCCATAGCCCAGCTGGTCAGGTACCGATTCTTAGGTGCTTGCCTAGTGTCCCTCTGAAGAACAGCCAGGGGTCTAGTTGGTAATCCCCCTTAAGTATGCTGAGAACAGTTGAACAGTCTTGGGCGCTGCCCTTATTGTGTTGACTCTTACGTGCTAGTGATCACCCCCTGCTATTCATTGGGGGGATGTTTGGCTAATCGCTGCCGAGTCTTTTGCTTCGATAGTGAATGATTTTCGTGTGCAAGTTTGGGTACTAGTCCCTATAGGATTTTCCCAAGTGTACTATAATCACATGTATCTCCCCGCCTGAGTTCCAGGGAGTACAGGTTCAGGACTTCAAGCACTCCCAGTAATTGAGGTGTTTTATCTCCATTACATGCGCGCCGGAAGGTTTCTCTGTACATTTTTCTATGTCAGCAATTTCACCTGCCTTGAAAGGTGCTGTTAGTGTGCAGCATACTGCCGCCCAATAGAACAAGTGACCTGAAGAGTGTCATCATGGCTTGGCACCTTAGTTTGAAGGTTCTCATTACCCTCCTGCCATTTCTCTAGCAGATGCGATGATACAATGTTATGGTCCGCTTGAAGGTTAGATCCCCGACATGATCACTCCCAGGTCTTTTGACGTAGTTTTTTTCGCTCTATTTTGTAGCATGGAATTTGGTTTTATACTCTGATGAAGTTTAAATTTCCTCATGATATCCATATCGGAGTAATTGAAATTTCTCCATACGCGAACTTCATATGATTCTGCAGCCCATTCAAAGATGTTGTTAATGTCCGTCGCTGGAGCCTTGCAGTGTCTGCAATGGAAGACACTGTCATTGCAGATTCGGGTGTCATCTGCAAAAGGCGAAGACACGAGTGGCTTGTGCTGAAACCTTGTCTAATGTCAGATATGACGATGAGAAACAAGTGGGAGCGAGTAACTGTCAGCCTTACGGAATCAGAGCTTTTCACCTTAAACAGCCATCAGACATTACTCTGTTGACTACTACTCTTTGTGTCTGTTAGTTGAAGACATTGTAGATCCATCTACCAACTTTCTCCTGTTATTCTTTAGCACAGCATTTTGGTGCGCTATTATGTCATGGTCCCACAGCTTGTCGAAGGCTTTTGCAAAGTCTGTGTACATAATACACTCAGCATTCTTTTTGTCTTCTAGTGCTTCTAGTGCATCGTATATAAAATATATATATAAAATATATAATAAATATATATATATATATATATATAAATAAATATATATATATATATATAATATATTATATATATATATAATATATATATAATATATATATAATATGTAGTGGAAGCGGGAAGAGCGGAGTAGGGGTCCTGGCCTAGGAGAAGCGGGTTGGAGAGAGGGGGTAAAGGAGGTTTTGTGTGCGAGGGGCTTGGACTTCACAGGTATGCGTCGAGCGTGTTTGATAGGAATGAATGGAGACAAATGGTTTTTAATACTTGACCGTGGCAGTTGTGCGTCTCTGACCAGCAAAGTACACACATCAGAAGGGGTTCATGAAACCAGCAGCCGGACTTGAGTCCTGGATATGCAATACAGTGCCTGCCACTCTGAAGGAGGGGCTTATGTGCAGTTTAAAAATTGTAGTGTAAAGCAACCCTTCTGGCAAGAACAGTGATGGAGTGAATGATGTGAAAGTTTTTTTTCTTTTTCGGCACCCTGCTTGGTGGGAACGGCCGGTGTGATAATAAATAATAAATATATATATTATATATATATATTATATATAGTTATATAAATATAATAAAATAAATATATTATACATATATATCCATAAAATTATATATATTATATATATATTAACTACAAACACACATATATATATATAATAAAAAAAATTTATAATTTATATATAATTATATATTATATATATAAATATATAATAAATCTTGTATAAAAATATATATATATATATATATATATAGTATAAATAAGGACAGAACAAACTCAACATTATTTTCGTAAACAGATTCTAAATAAAAAATTAAAGGACAACAAGATTATATATAATTATTTTTTTTATTATCACAATGGCCGATCCCACCAAGGCAGGGTGGCCCGAAAAAGAAAAACTTTTTTTTCACCATCATTCACTCCATCACTGTCTTGCCAGAAGGGTGCTTTACACTACAGTTTTTTAACAAGCAACATTTAATGAACCCTCCTTCCAGAGTGCAGTCACTAACTTCCCATCTCCAGGACTCAAGTCCGCCTGCCGGTTTCCATGAACCCCTGTCATAAATGTTACTTTGCTCACACCTCCAACAGCATGACGTAAGTATTAAAAACCATGCATCTCCATTCACTCCTATCAAACACGCTCACGCAACGCCTGCAGGGAAGTCCAAGCCCCTCGCACACAAAACCTCCTTTCCCCCTCCCTCCAACCTTTTCTAGGCCGACCCCAGCCCGCCTTCCTTCCACTACAGACTGATACACTCTTGAAGTCATTCTGTTTCGCACCATTCTCTCTACATACGCGAACCACGCTCAACAACCCTTCTCAGCCCCTCGGACAACAGTTTGGTAATCTCACCCTCCCTGCCCCAACGGCACACTCCGTCACAACTAACAGCTATACCTAAACGTAGGTCATCGAAAAACACGTAAGTAACGACAGCCAAAGGCAGACAACGCCCCCATCCCAACAGCCCCAAATATACCCTCGCGATCAAGGCAAGGGGACGCTGTGCGAACACCGCTTGGCCAAGGCGCCACGAGGCCGCAAGCTAATCAACCTTGCACTCCGACCACCCCAACCACCCCAACGCTAGTGTATGTAAAGACTTATACACTGCTCCAAATACATAGTATAGCCCCAACTAATCAATAGCACACGGAAGATCACGAAGCCCAAACGCAACGCATCCAACCGATAGGCCCCACTTTCGCGGCAGCCACAGAGCCATTTCCCCTCATCAATTTCAATGAATCACCTCATCCTTCATATACCCATCCCTGACACGTCCACTCCCCAATATCTGAAGACATTCACCCCCCCATACTCTCTCCCTCCAATCTGATATTCAATCTTTCATCACCTAATAATTTTGTTATCCTCATACCCTTACTCTTTCCTGTATTCACTTTTAATTTTCTTCTTGCAACACCCAAACCAAATTCATCCACCAATCTCGCAACTTCCACTTCAGAAATCTCCCAAGAGCACAGTGTCATCAGCAAGAGCAACTGTGACAACTCCCACTTTATGTGGATTCTTTATCTTTTTAACATCCATGCCTCTTGTCAAGAACCCTCGCATTTACTTCGCTTACAACCCCAATCCTATAAATATATTAAACAACCACGGGACACACACATGCCATGTCTAAGCCTACTTTTACTGGGAAATAATTTCCCTCTTTTCCTGTGTACTCTAACTTGAGCCTCACTAGCCTCGTAAAAACTCTTCACTGCTTTCAGTAACCTACCTCCTACACCATACACCTGCAACATCGCCACATTGTTGCCCCCCCCTATCCACCCTGTCATACGCCTTTTTTTCCAAATCTATAACTGCACAAAGACCTCTTTAGCCTTATCTAAATACTGTTCACTAATGTTTCACTGTAAACACCTGGTCCCACACACCCCCCTACCTTTCCCAAAGCCTCCTAGTTCATCTGCTAATCCTATTCTCAGCTACTTTAATTCTTTCAATAATAACTCTACCATACACTTTACCAGGTATACTCAAGAAGACTTATCCCCCTATAATTTTTGCACTCTCTTTGTCCCCTTTGTGCCTTTTATACAAAGGAACTATGCATGCTACTCTGCCAATCCCATAAGGTACCAAACCCATCTCCACACATTTATTAAATAATTGCACCAACCATTCCAAAACTATATTCCCCACCTCTTTTTAAACATTTCTAATCATTATCCATCAATCCTGGCTGCCTTAACCTCCCCCCTTTCATTTTACCTACTGCCTCACGAACTTCCCACCACACTCACAACTGGCTCTCTCTTCCTCACTCGTCTACAAATGTTATCCTCCTTGCCCTATAAACGTAATCACAGCTTCCCTATCTTCATCAACATTTTAACAATTCCTCAAATTTCCCTCCATCTCCCAATACTCTAACTCTCCATTTAATAACTCTCCCTCACCTATTTTTTAACTGCGACAAACCATTGTTCTCTAGGCTTCCTTAACTTGTTAATACTCACTCCAAAACTTTTCTTATTTTCAACAAAAATTGTTAGATAACATCTCATCCACTCTCTCATTTGCTCTCTTTTTACATGCTTCACCACTTTCTTAACCTCTCTCTTATTCTCCATATACACTTCTCCTCCTTGCCATCACTTCTACTTTTGTAAAAACTTCTCATAAGCATAACTTTTTCTCCATTACTACTCCTTTCATCATCATTCCACCATCGCTCCTCTTCCCTCCGCAGCGCACCCACATTTCTGTAACCACCAACTTCATGCTGAACACTCTAACACTACATTATAAAACCTACCTCATACCTTCTTCGACCCCCATTGCCTATGCTCACATTAGCCCCATCTATCTCTCAATAGCTTTTTATATCTTTCCCTAACTGCTCCACTTTTAGTTATAAACCTCAACCTGGGGGGGGGGGGGGGGTTGGGTGCATCTCTTCTATGTTCTATTCTCCTTGTATCCCACTACTTTACTCTACAGTGTACTACAAATAGAAAAGTGATCTGATCTATCTGTGGCCCCTCTATAACATGTACATCCTGAATCTACTTCATGGTCTTGTATCTACCAATACATAATCCAACAATTCTACTGTCATTTCGCCCTGCATCATATCTTGTATACTTATTTATCGTCTTTTCTTAAAATATAGTAGTACCTATAACTAAACCCCCTTTTCCTACACAAAGTTTCAATCAAAGGCTCCCATAATCATTTACACCGGCACCCCAAACTTACCCTACCACAGGGCCCTCTCTAAAAGTTTCTCCTACTTTAGCATTCAGGTCCCCTACCACAAATTACTCTCTCACTTGGTTCAAAGGCTCCTATACAGTCAATTAACAGCTCACCAAAAAACTCTCTCTCTCTCCTCTGCATTCCTCTCTTCTCCAGGTGCATACACCTTATTTACCCACATTCCTCGCATCAAACCTTTTAGTTTAATCCTATCATTATTGCATGTTTACACATTCATATACTCTCTTTTCCTCCTTCCATAACTCATCATTCAACATTACTGCTGACACCCTTCCTTTGCTCTAACTACTCTCAGATATACTCCAGATTTAATCCCATTGATTTCCCCCACCGAAACTCCCTTACGTGTGTGGGTTTCACGCAGCATGTCAGCGTGCCTCGTTGTGCTCTGTTTTCGTGTGTTTTCAACGGTCGCTCTTACGGGCTAGAACTTTATTTCGTGTCATCATCCTATAATGATACAATCCCTCTACAGCGCCTGGAACCAACATCTTGGGCGGAAAACATTATATAACTGAGTCAAAAAAGGAGAACTTATGTTGCACTACCTAGCAGAGTTTATGCCAGAGGGGAATCATAGCCTGGTCTCCGTGTGGGAAAAAATAATAATAATTGAACTTTGCGGGGGGGCTAGGAAAGAAAGTCTCCCTGATAACATTGAGTATACATAGTGTATAGTTATACTACAGTGGCTTCCTAGTATATTGCTGATAAAGAGGCAAAATTGTCATTATTGAAAACAGTGAATTTGAAACATGAGTGATAACCTATAGAGCAGGTGCCAGAAGCTCCCGCGCCCCCCCCCCAGAAACTTACCACAGGTCAGCTGTTTTAATAAATCTTCCCTGCTTGCTAGTGTACTCCGCATATAACTAGTGATACCACGTGAAGAGCAGAATACGGTTGTAGTAGCATCTAACCAGTATTATATGGTACTACAAGTGAGTGGAGTGACTTTCATTAGTTTCTTTTCCTAGAAATACCCGACGTATAACTGTGAATTTCATATAACCTGTAGTTACCAGATTTCGCAATTTAAACTACGAGAAGCAATTACTAATCTTGTACAGAAAAAGCGTCCCTTCCTCCAAAATTACCACCAGTCAACTATAGTGATAATAATAGCATTTTATTGTGGTGGAGACAGAAAAAAACAAATAGAAAAGCTAGATACAGCGCTGATAAAGCAAGGGTTGAGGTCGACCGTTCGTCACTGTAGAGTTGGCCCAGCAGTCACCGGGATTTCTTCAATCACGCAAGTTTATAACTTTTGTTCACCAGTCAAATCACATTATTACTCCGGTAGAAAATTTCCAGTAGATCAGTATTTTTTAAATAAGTGAACCACACGGATCAATCAGATCGATCTAGTCCGAACCCTTGAACTGGTCCTGAACCCTTGACTGGTCCGAACCCTTGACTGGTCTGAAACCCTTGACTTGGTCCGAACCCTTGAAGGTCCGAACTCTGACTGGTTCAAACGGTGTTCGTTGGACATAAAGCAGACTGTAAATGATGGGTTGTAGTGAGGCAGCCCTTATAAACACAACATTTAAAAATCAGGAACGTGACGGTAAGCTGTCCAATATAACAAAAACAGTTTTAGAAACAGAAATACAAATTAGCTAGAGCTTCATTTTAAGGCGTTTATTAATAGAATATTCCAAGAGGTTGCTAGTAGAATTGCAGTAAATCAAACCGACTTCAAATCATTATGAAGCTGTGTGGTAGTCCTGCTGGTCAGTCAAACAAAAACGGGGCTTCCACATGGATAAATTGCCATTTTTGTGGAAATTGGTGTCACGCCCCTGTGCAGATATACAAGAACTAGCTACAAGCAGTATTAAAACAAGAAGTTAGTTTTTGGTATGCCCAAATGAGGAAAATCTTGGGACTAAAATCACAAGGGTTATTAAAAGAGGACAACATCAAAGCTGCTTTTCATAGAAAACCTGGTAGCTTTCTACAACAGATGGAACATAAAAAGTCTGGGCTGAATGGTACTGCCCTTGATACTGCCATTAGTCACAAACGTAAGGCTGGAGGTATGTTCTGGTGGTCATAAATGTTGGGGTCTGATAGTGCTGTTCCTGGGAGCAGTAATGGTGAAGCTGGAGGTGCTGTTCTGGAGACATACGGTGGGAAGCTGAGTGCTGTCCTGGGAGACAGTAATGGTGAAGCTGGAGGTGCTGTCCTGGGAGACAGAAATGTGAAGCTGGGAGAATGCTGTCCTGGAGAACAGAAAGGTGAACGTTGCAGGAGTGCTGTCCTGGGCGAAAGTAATGTGAAGCTGAGATTTTCCAGGTAGTCGGGAATTATACCAGGAAGGAGTCACATATAAGCTGACCTCATAGGACAGGAGCCATAGAGTAGGGATAACAAGTGGTAGTCAAATATAAGATAAACAATACTGCAAACTAGAAATACCGCAGCGGAAATAGCAAACAAGAGGACTCCAATAGCAATTAGTGAGGATTATATTTACCTCAAAAACAACTGGTGGAGCTCCATTGTTGGTGCTAGGGAGATAGAAGACAGGGAAACATACACCAACAGGGAATACAGTCACAGAAACCCAAGGCAAACAGAAACCAAGCCTGTGCACATACAATGGCACTTGTAGGTATCTTGCTGGCCAAGGGAAAGCTGGAAAAACAGATGCGGGACGAGCAACTATGACCACCGCTAAAAAAAATGCCATGCACATATGACAACAGGAAAATGCCAAACTCCCTTCCTGTAATAAGCTTTTCACACCTCTGAACAGTGTACCACTTCAGTACAGGAAAGACTGTGCATAACTTAATTGCCAGCATACCGATCTAAAGGGGACAAAAAGATACAAAACATCCAGGCCATGGGAAAACCTGGGTAGCCACAAGCCACTCAAGAGAGGGAGATAGGTTTTTTTTAGTGCCAGGAAGGAAATAAAAACTGGCAGGAAATGGCAGAAATCCGTACACCAAATCCAGTCATTCCTGGAGTGGAACCATCAGTCTATGGCCTCCACACCAAACCAAACAGATATACAGATACTAATGCCGGAAAAAAAAATCCCCCCAGTACCAACAATACCAAACCAACCAGTCCAATAGCATTCTTCTTTGCCAATATACAGGTCTAAAGCCACACCAAACACTAAATACCTTTCAATCCGTGACTGCTTGCAAGAGGCAAAAGGCAATGTTCGCGCATTCACTGAACCCACATAAAGAAACACTTTGGAACAACTAAATACATGGATCCCAGGTTACAACCTAACCGATGTGACAAGATGAACAGGCAAAAAGCGGGGGGGGGTAGGTACCTGTACATTGCAGAGTCACTTGTTGCACAGAACTGCTAATGCTCAAAGATGTAGTGGAAGTTTTAGCAGTAAGGGAGTGCTCGAGAACCAAAACCTAAGTTCATCGTGTAGGTCTACAAGGCCATCCGATGCAACATCCCAGCAATTCCAGGAACAGCTGTTAAAAAATTGACGCACATGTCCCTGGAAAATCTCCAGCCTCCTGCACACCAACAGTCTTCCTCCTGGGATTCAAATTAAGGCACCTAAAATGGAGAATATAACAAACAAATATTGTTGCAGTAAAACACCAGAGGCAGCTCTGATGAAAACTCACACTCAACAACGAGCTTTTAAATCTCTGCACAAAATTCAATTAAACCAGTAAACAATAATAGAGCCTAGAACTAGACTGGAGAATACACTCACACTCAGGGGATTCCTTTCATAACAAGGGTGATGATCTGGAATGGGGGGAAGAAATGTCACCATATCAAAAACAATATACTCCGATTCACAAGCACATAATTGAGGTTCAGGACATGTATGCGTAGGAATCCCCAGACCGACAAAATGGAGAATAAGTCACGAGGGAGCATTCACCAAATTCAACTTCATACAAAAACATAAAGTGGGACAAGTAAACCAAGTCTAACCGATATAACCTGGGAAATTATGCTAGAGCAAGACACAGGACCCCAACTTATGCCAAAACAGATTAACTCGGTGGCACTCGATGTAATGCACAAGGCTATTCCTCTCAGGAAAAGGAGGAGTATGATGTAATATGAAAAAGATACACAGTATACAGGCGCTCCCTTAACAGAGTCGATGGAAAAGAATAACAGAGTCGGCTAAACAGAGGTCAATAAATCTGAAAATGCGTAGGGAGACACTGGTCAGAAGAAATACCGCAAGCATCGAACTTAAGCCTAAAAGAATCCTTTAGGAGACAGGAATCGTGGAAGAACTAAAAGCCATAAACTGAAAATCGAAAGAAACTCCAAAGTCTTTCCTTCTTCCTCCTATCCAAACAAAATCGAGAACAACGTCAGTCATATGGGCCCCTACTTAAACAAGATGGGTCCTACACAGAATGACAGCAAGGAAATGAAAGTGAGCTACTACAGTCCCAATATGACTCAGTATTTTAGCAAGCCGCTAACCCGACTGAGAGTCGAAATCAAAATGATTTTCTGTATGAGAGAGCCACAAAAATTTGATTAAAACAAGCCTATCCGAGTGTTTCCTGACGCCAAATGACATTCGAATCAGGCGAAAATGACATGCCCATGCACTCTGCCCAGGGCCCATACTCATGAACTCTGTGGTTTCATCAAGAACTGCAAGAAGCCCCTATCACGAGCCTTGTCCATTCTCTATGGAGAGGGAGCATGGACAACGGTAGGTCGTCCTCCAAGTTACAAAAAACAACAGACATAGCCCACTCCACAAAGGGGCATAAAGCAACAGCAAAGAACTACAGACCAATAAATCACTAACAATCCATAACATAAAAATCTTTGAAAGTGTCCTCAAGAAGCAGAATCACCGACCCATCTATACAACCCATCAGTTACACAACCAGGGCACAGGGTTTAGAACAGGTCGTCTCTGTCTGTCTCAACTATTGGATCACACTACGACAGGTCCTAAATGCACTAGAAGACAAAAAGAATGCAGATGTAAAAATATATACAGACTTTTGCTAACAAGCCTCGAACAAGTGTGGACCATGGCGTAATAAGCGCGACAAAATGCGGTGCTAAACGGAATAACAGGAAAAGTCAGTCAATGGCTCTAAATTTCCTCACTTATCAGAACACAGAGAGAAGTCGCACAAGAGTAAAGTCCGAGGCAGCTACGGTGAAACAAACTCTGATTTCCACAAAGCGCACAGTAACTCGCTCCCATCATTGTCCTCAAATCGTCATATCCACATAGACAACGGATGTCAGCGACAGCACCGTGATCATTCCTTTGCAGAATGACCACCCGAATCTTGCATGACAGTGGTCTTTCCATTGCAGACACTGCAAGGCTCCAGGCGTGACATCAACCAAATCTTTCATGGGCTGCAGAAAAACAATAATGAAGTTCAACGATGAAAATTCCATTACTCAGATATAGTAAACATGAGGAAATTAAATCTTCCATCAGAGTACAAAACAAATTCTGGCACAAAATAGAGCGAAACACCAACTCAAAGACCTGGGAGTGATTTATGTCCGGAGGATCTCACCTTCAAGGACGCATAACATTGTATCAAACCGCATCTGCTGAAAAATACAGGATTGGATAATGAGAACCCTTCAAAACTAGGGAGGCCAGCCCATGAAAGACACTCTTCAGGTTCACTTGTTCAATCTAGGCTGGAATGATTTGCTGCACACTAACAGCACCTTTCAAGGCAGGTCAAATTGCCCGAACCTAGAAATGTACAGAGAACTTTCACGCACGCTAATGGAATAAAACACCTCAATTTACTGGGGAGCGCTTGAGTTCCTAAACCTGTATTCCCTGTAACTGCAGGAGGGAGAAATACATGATTATATTACACTGGAAATCCTAGCAGGGGCTAGTACCGAACTTGCACACGAAAAACACTCCAACTACGAAAGAGCAAAAGATCTTGGCAGACGATGCACCATCCCCCCAATGAAAAGCAGGTGTGTCACTAACATGTTAAGAGAACCATAGGGTACAATAAGTTGTCCAGGGGCCCGAGACGTTCAACACCTCCCAGCACACATAAGGGGGATTACCAACAGACCCCTGCAGTCCTTCAAGCTGGCACTGGACCAAGCACCTAAAGTCAGTTTACACTGAATCATGTTGGGAAGGGGTTTACAAGCCATTGCTCCCTGCATTTTTTAGTCCGCCCTCAAACGACCACGCAAGGCTTTCGAGGAAATATTCTATTTCCACAACCCATGGATGGGGGAGTAAACACTATACTACGTGGGAGTTGGCCCAAAGATAGTGGGAGGAAACAGCTAGATTCTTTGGATATTAGATTCAGGAAACACAAAAAAGCGCTTGCAACAGTTGATGACCCGCAAAAACGTGGGTAATCTTCCCCTAGGTTAACGATGCTGGACACCTCAAACAAAAGTTCAGAGATGCTAGACTATCTTTAAGAAGACCCGTCTGTCAAGGGTGATGGACGATTATAAACGTCGTCACATCTCTACTGCTCTCTACTGCTCTGCCCTACCTTTCTGAACTCGACCTAAAAAGCTTACTGTTTTTTTTACCTGATTTACCCCTGGAAGAGAGGTTTCCAGGTCAATGCCCCCACGCCCCGTCTGGTGACCAGCCTCCTGGTGGATCTGAGCCAGATCAACCAGGCGGTTTTGCCTGCTGCTGCACGCAACCAACAGATTGAGGCCACAGCCATGCCTGATCAGGAAAACTGACTTAGGTGCTTTGTCCATTGGCCAGCTTGGACGACCTGCCAGGGGTATGTTGGTGATCCCCCATATGTGTGCAGGGAAAGGCCAGTTTTTGAAACAGTACCGGGCCCCTGACACATAACTGTATGGTCTCTTAACGTGGCTAGTGACAACCCCCTGCATTTCATTGGGTGGATGGTTGGGCTCGTCTGCCAAGTCCATTTGCTTTCGAAGTGAGTATTTTCGTGGTAGCAAGTTTTTCGGTACTAGTCCCTCTAGGAAATTTTCCAGGTTGTATATTATTCAAAATGTAATCTCTCCTCCTGCATTCCAGGGAATACAGGTTTTAGGAACCTCAAGCGCTCCCATTAATTGAGGTGTTTTATTCTCCGTTTAATGCGCGCCGTGAAAGTTCTCTGGTAACTTTTTCTAGGTCCTAAATTTTCACCTTCCATGAAATGGTGCTGATAGTGGTGTCAGCACTACTCCCAGGCCTAGATAGAAACAAGTGACCCCCCTTGATAGAGTGTCATCATGGCTTGGGCATCCCCTTAGTATTTTGAAGGTTCCTCATTATCCATCCTTGACATTTTTTCTAAGCAGAATTGCGATTGGATACAATGTTTATGGTCCTCGAAGGTGAGATCCTCTTGACATGATCACCCCCAGGTCTTTGCGTTGGTGTTTTGCTTCCTATTTTGTGGCCAGAATTTTTTTTGTACTCTGATGAAGATTAATTTCCTCATGTTACCAATCTGAGTAATTGAAATTCTCATCGTTTGAACTTCCCATATTGTTTTCTGCCAGCCCACTGAAAAGATTTGGGTTGGATGCCCGCCTGGAGCCCTTTGCAGTGTCTGCCATGGAAGACACTGTCCCATGCATATTCCGGTGACCATCCTGCAAAGGAAGAAACACGTGCTGTGGCTGACATCCTTGCCTAATGTCCCGGAATGAGATGAGGAACAAGAATGGGAGCGAGTACTGTGCCCTTGTGGAAACAGAGCTTTTTCACCACTGTAGCTGCCCTTTTCGACATTACTCTGTTGACGAACTACCACTATGTCTTTAGTGAGGAAATTATAGATCCATCGACCGAATTTCCTGTTCATTCCTTTTAGCAATAGCACCATTTTGTGCCTATACGCCAGGTCACACATGTTGAAGGCTTTTGCAAAGTCTGTCTATATATTAACATCGCAAGTTCTTTTTGTCTTCTAGTGCATTTAGGAACTGTCATAGGGATCCAATAGTTGAGAAACAGACAGGAGCGATCCTGTTATCTAAAACCCATGTTTTTGCCCTGGGTTGTGTTAAACTGATGGGTTTTCTAGAGGGGTGTGATTTCTTGCTTCTATGACCCTTTCAAAGATTTATATATGTGATTGTTATGCTATCGTTTCTGGTATTTCTTTGCTTTGCATTACTGCCCTTTGTGGAGTGGGGGATATGTCCCTGTTGTTTTTTAGTAACGAGGACCGACCCCCGTGTCCCATGCTCCCGCTCCCATAGGATGGAAAAGGCTTTCGTGATAGGGGCTTTTCTTCTTGCAGTTCTTTGACGAATCACAGAGTTTTCCATGAGTCTGGCCCCTGGGGCAGAGTGCATGGCATGTCCATTTATCCCTGTTCGTAGTCCATTTAGCGGTCCAGGATAACATCCGATAGGCTTGGTGTTAAATCAAATTTTGTGGCTCTCTCATAAAAATGTCATTTTGATCCTTTCGACTCTCAGTCCCCCTGGTAGCGGCTTGCTAAAAACTGAGTCAATGACTTGAGTACCTCCACTCAATTTCCTTGCTGCCATCTGTTTGTAGGACCCATTTTTGTTAAGTAGGGGCAATACCGACGTTTGTTTCTCGATTTTGATTTGGCTAGGAAAAGAAAATTTTGAAACCCTTTTTTTTTTTTGGTTTTCTTTTCGATTCAAATTATGGCTTTTTAGGTCTTCCGCGATTTTCTGACTCCCCTTAAAGTATTCCTTTTAGCTTAAGTTCGAGCTTGCTATTTTCTCTGACCAGTGTCTTCCCTAACGCATTTTCAGATATATAGACCCTCTTTAGCCCGCTCTTGTTATTCTTTTCCGTCGCCTGCATAGGGGAGCGCCTGTCCTCTTTTCCTATTTTTTACATCTACTCCCTCCCCTTTTTTCTTAGAGGAATAATCCTTGTGCATACATCCCGAGTGCCACCGAGTTCATCTGTCTAGGCATAAGTTGGGTCTGTGTTGCTTAGTGTATCTTCCCAGCTTATAACGTTAGGTCTTGTTTACTTGGTCCCCACTTTATGTTTTTTTTGTTATTGAAGGTTGAATTTGGTGGAATGCTCCCCCTCGTGACTAGTTCCCTCATTTTGGTCCCGGTCCTGGGGCTCCACGCATACATGGTCCTGAACCTCAATTATGTTTGTGACTGAGTATAATTGGTTTTTGAAATATGTGAAACATTTCTTATCAGATTTCATCATTGTTTAGTGAAGATGAAGGTCTCAGTGTTTCTCCATTCCTAGTAAGGCTCTATTAATTTGCCCTTGGGTTACATTGAATTTTGTGCAGAGATTTTAAAAGCTCGTAGTGGACTGTGAGTTTTCATCAGAGCTGCCTCCTGGTGGTTATTACTGCACAAAGTATTTTGCTATATTCCATCCATTTTATAGGTGCCTTAGTTGAAAATCCCCCCAGGAGGAAGATTTTGGGTGCAGGAAAAAGCTGGAAGATTTTCCAGACAGTGGTCCCAATTATTTAACAGCCTTGTTCCTGGAATTTGCTTGCGATGTTTTGCATCCCGGAAGGCTTTGTAAGACAACCACAATGACTAGGTTTTTTTGGTTCTTCGACCTTTTACTGCTAAAACTTCCCCAACTCATCATTTGAGCATTAAGCAGTTCTGGTGCAAACAAGTGACCTCTGCAAATGTACAGGCCAACCCCCCCCCCCTTTATGCCTGGTTTCCTCTGTCCACATCTGAATAGGTTTTGTAACCTGGGATCCAATATTCGTTGGCCAAGTGCTCCTTTATGTGGGTCTTCAGTGAAAGCCGCAAACATTGCCTTTGCCTCTGCAAGCAGTCCACGGATGAAAGGTATTTTGTTGTTTGTTGCTGGACCTTTATGACCCCTATTAACTTGCAAAAGAAGAATGTTTTTATCGGACCTGGTGGTATTTTGTTGGTACATGGGGGGGATTTTTTTTTTTTTCTGTTCCGCATTAGTAATCTGTTACATCTGTTGGTTTGGATGGAGGCCATCGACTGTGGTTCCCTCTCCAGGAAGACTGGAATTGGTACGATTTCCTTTTTTTTTTTTTCTGCCATTTCCATGCCAGTTTATTTTTCCTCCCCTGGCACTAAAAAAACCTCTCCCTCTTGAGTGGCTTTGGTGGCTACCCAGGGGTTTTCCCAATGGCCTGTATGTTTTTTGTATCTGTTGTCCCCCTTTTAGATGGTATGCCCTGGCAATTTTTAAGATATAGCACAGTCGTTGTTCCTGTACTGAAGAGGTAACACATTCAGGGTGGGAAAACGCTTGAAAGGAAGGGATTTAGCCCATTTTTCCTGTTTGTCATAGGCATGGCATATTTTCCTAGGGTGGACATAGTTGGCATGTCCCCCCATCCCTGTTTTTTTTTTCTCCAGATTTTCCATGCCAAGCAGAATACCAAGTGCATAGTATGTGCACAGGCTTGGTTTTCCCTTCCGCTTTGGCCTTGGTTTTTTCTGTTACTGTAATTCCCCTATGTGCATGTTTTTCCCTGTCCTTACTTCTATCCTCCCCTAGCACACCAACAATGGAGACTCCCCCACTAGTTGTTTTTGGTAATTTAATTCCTCAACATTTGCTATTTGGAGTCCTCTTTGGTTTGCCTATTTCCTGCGTATTTTCTAGTTTGCAATATTGGGATTTTATCTTATCTTTGACTACACTTGTTTTTTCCCTACTATGGCTCCTGTGCTCCCCAAGAAGTCCCATTTATAACAATGTAATCCTTCACTGGCGTATAAGACATTGTCCCCGACTACCCTGGACGGAAATCTCCACTTCACCATTACTGTCTTGTCTAACCAGTTTAATTAAACTTTCTTCATAAAAGCTTTGTGAAGCTGTTGACCACACTAAAGAATTTTGATATTATTTTACTTAGATTTTAGTAAGGCTTTTGATAGAGTTTCCACACCATAAAGACCTGTAAGAAAGTGGCAGCTCCATGGCATTGGGGAAAAAGTGCTCTCGTGGATCCGAGTCCATGGTCCTCACTGACAGGAAAGCAGAGAGTGGTCCATAAATCGGTGTTAAACTCCCCCGAGAGGGGGGATCTGTAACAGGTGGCGTTCCCACAGGGATCAGTTCCTTGTGCCCCGTTTGTTTGTTTATAATAGATTTCAAGATCTTGAAGAGGAATTAACTACTGAATAATACAATTCCCGCCCGATGACACAAAAGATAGGTAAGAAAATTAAATGATTCAAACGTAGAAGTTATGGAAACCTTACAGGAAGGCTTTAAACAACTCTATTCATGGTCAGAAAAAGTGCAGAATGCAGTTCAATGTTGATAAATGCAAGTTTCTGAAGCTTTGGGAGTGCCCAAAAACCCTAGTACTTATAAGTGTAAAATGATGTAAGAGACTTAGCCATACGGAATTGCCGAAAAGGACTAGGGGGTTTATGGTGGAGCAATCAACCATTTAAACCTAGACAGCAATGCCTAAGCATACGTAAAATAAAATACAAAAAAAATAATGCAAATAGATTACTGGGGATTTTATATCAAGAGTGTAAGCAACAGAAAGGGCCAGAGGTCAAGACTGGCAGGCTTTATACATCATTAGTAAGGCCTCACCTAGATTATGCAGCCTCAGTTTTCTGGTCTCCTTACTTACAAAAAAGGACATAAAATTTCGTTTTTGTTAGAAAACATTCAGCGTAGGAATGACTAAATTAATACCATAGCATTAGAAATCCCTCCTTAAGAAGAAAGATTGGAAGACTCTTAATTTACAATTCACTTGTTAGAACGCAGAATGAGGGTGACCTGACTCGAAGTGAATAAGTGGGAAGATAGGTATTACTAAAGGTGATATTAATAAGTCTTTGGATGTTCACTCTCCAAGAGAGAACCCGCAGGTAATGGATTTAAATTAATATGTTTAGATTTAGAAAGGGACATAGGAAAGTTATAGGTTTGAATAATAGGGTACCTGGTACCTGATGAGAGTTTCGGGGGTCAACGCCCCGCGGCCCTGTCGTGACCAGGCCCCCCTGGTTGATCAAGCGCCAGATCAACCAGGGCTGATGCTGCGGCTTGGCACGCAAACCACGTACGAGCCACAAGCCCGGCTGGATCAGGAACTGAGCTTTTAGGTGCTGGACCAGAGCCCCAGCTTGAGAAGACTGCCAGGGGCTGTTTGGTAATCCCCCCTTATGTAGTGCTGGGAAGGCAGTTGAACAGTCTTCGGGCCCCCCCTGACACTTTTTGTATGGTTCACTAAACGTGCCCTAAGAGACAACCCCCAGCTTTTCATTGGGGGATGGTGCATCGTCCCTGCCAAGTCCCTTTTGCTTTCGTAGTGAGTGATTTTTTCGTGTCAAGTTTCGGTACAAGTCCCTCAATTTTTCCAGGTGTATATAATCATGGGTATCTCTCCTCATAGCTTACAGGGAATACAATGTTTAGAAAACCTCAATAACCTCAAGCGCTTCCCATAATTGGGTGGTGTTTTTATCTCCGTTTATATGCGCCGCCGTGAAAGTATCTCTGTTAACAGTTTTTTCTAGTCGGGGGCCCAAATTTCACCACTGCCTTTGCAAAGTGCAGTTTAGATGGGCAGCAATATTCCACCCTAGATAAACAATTGACCCTGAAGAAGCTGTCATCATGGGCTGGCCCTCCCTAGTTTTTGAAGTTCTCATTAAACCATCCAGTACATTTTTCTAGCAGATGCGATATGATACAATGTTATTATGGCCTTGAAGTGAGATTCCCTCCGACAATAATCACTCCGAGGTCTTTGACGTTTGTGTTTCGGCTCTTTTTGTGGCCGAGAATTTGATTGTACTCGATGAAGAATTTTAATTTTCCTCATGTTTTTACCATAATCCTGAGTTAATTGGAAAATTTCTCATCGTTGAAACTTCTATTGTTTTTCCCTCTGCACCCCACTGAAATATTTTGGTTGAATGTCCCGCCTGGAGCTTGCAGTGTTCTGCAATGGAAAGACACTAGTTCCCGCAGATTCGGGGTGTCATCCTGCACAAAGGGAAGACACGGTGCCTGTGGCTGACATCCATGTCTAATGTCAGGATATGAGGGATGAGAAAACAAGATGGGAGCAAGTACTGTGCTTGTGGACAGAGCTTTTTCACCGTAGCTGCCTCGACTTTACTCTGTTGACGACTACTCCTCTGTGGTTCTGTTAGAGAGGAAATTATAGATCCATCGACCCGACTTTTCCCTGTTATTCCCTTTAGCGCGCTTATGTGCGCTTTACGCCATGGACACACTGTCGAAGGCTTTTTGCAAAGTCTTGTATATATTACATCTGCTTCTTGTTTTGTACGCTTCAGTGCAATTTAGGACCCTGGGTCGTAGGATCCCCAGTAGTTTTGAGGGAGGACAGACAGGGAGCGAACCTGTTCTAAAAAAGAACCCATGTTTGCCGCCCTCCAGGGTTTTGTGTTAACTGATTCAGATGGGTTTTTCTTTTATCCTAGAATGGGTGGTGATCATCTTTCATTTGCATCTTAGGGGGACAAGGATTAGGATCACCTACAAATCAGTTCACATTCCCCCCACTAAGTAGGACCCCTTTCAAATCCCTTCCCCGTATAACAGGAAAAATTTTCACTTAAGGAGGACTAAGGTCAGTACACTCCATTCAAAGATTTTATGATGAATGGGATGTTATACGTGCTATATTTGGTCTTGAGTGGCTAGGAGTAGAGTTTTTGAGCTATTGGTGTATGGTAGTTTCTGGTTCTCTTCTAGGTTAGTTCCTCTTTGCGCAATTGAGTTGCTTATATTTAAAAAAATAGCTGCGAAGGGCCCCCTTTGTGGGACGGTGGGGGGCTATGTCTGTATGTTTTTTAATTAGTAAACTGGGGGAAACAACGACTCCCCGCCGTGTTCCATGCTCCGCCCCTCTCCATAGGAATGGAAAAGGCCCTCGTGTAAGGGCTTCTTGCAGTTCCTGAATGAGTGGAACAACAGTCCCTACCTATTGGTTTATTGGAGGCTGGGACTTTGGGTAGTTTTCAAATCTAGTATGGATAAGTACAATAGTGGGGAAGGGTTGGATTTGATGGGACTATTTCACATAAGAGCTTATTTTTGGGTGGCATTGATAAATTGGGTTGGCAAAGAGTTATTGGTTAGTGGAATGAAATATTGGTTAAAGACCTGCCTAGTAATGTCCAGCAGGCCTCCTGCAAGCGTTCCTCCCTATTCTTATTTTCTTATGTTTCCCCGTGTGGTAAGACTTGTAGTGTGGTCCCTTGTAAAGACTGTAAGTGAGTCCCCTAGTAAGACTGGAGTGGTGTCCCCTTGTAAAGACTGTAGTGTGTCTGTAAGACTACAGTGTGTCCCTGTAAGACTGAGAGTGTCTTGAAAGACTGCAGTGTGTTCCCCTTGCAAGAACTTGTATTGTGGTTCTTGTAAGACTTGTAGAAAGTCCCCCCCTTGTAAGATAGACTGGTCCCCTTGTTAAGGACTGTAGTGTTCCCTTGTTAAGACTAGTCAATGTCCTGGAAAGACTGTAGTGTGACCCTTGTAAAGACTAAAGTGTGTCTTGGTAGAACTTCAGTTGTGTCATGTAAGACTGTAAATAATGTCCTTGCCAAGACTGTAGTGTGGTCCTGTAAAACTGTAGTGTGTCTGTAAGACTGTAGTTGTATGTTTTGTAAAAACAACAGTGTGCCTTGTAAAGACTGTAGTTGTGACTTGTAGACTACAGTGTGGTCCTTGTAAGACTGTAGTGTGTTTTTTGTAAAGACTGTAAGTGGTGTCCTCGTAAACAAGTATGTGTCCTTGTAATACGTAGTGTGTCCCCTTGTAGAACTGTAGTGTGTCCCTTGTAAGACTACGTGTGACTTGTAAGCCTGTAGTGTAATCTTGTAAACTGTAGTCAGTCCTTGTAAGACTAGACTCTGTCCGGGTAAGACTGGAGTTGGTTGTCTTGGTAAGAACTGTAAAAATATTCATGTAAAAACACGTAGTTGAGTCCCCCTTGTAAGACTGGTATGGCTTTGTAAGACTGTAAGTGGTGTCCTTGTAAGAGTGTAAGTGTGTCATGTAATAGAGTAGTGTGTCTTGTTTAGACTACAGTGTTGTCTTTTGTAATACTATAAATGTGGGTCCTTGTAAGACTGTGGGGTGTGGGCACCCCTTTGTTAGAACAGTAGTGTCTTGTAAAGACTGTAGTGATCCTTGTAAGACTGTTGTGTGTCTTGTAAGACTGTCGTGTGTCCTTGCACAGAATACAGAGTTGTCTGTGAAGACTGTAGTGTGCCTTGTAAGACTACAGTGTGGTCCCCTTGTTAAAGACCTGTAGTTTTGTCTTGAAAGACCTTTTATTGTGGTCACCCCTTGTAAACTGCAGTGTGATCCTTGTAAGACTGGTAGTGGTGTCTTTGTAAGAAACTGGTAGGGTGGTTTTTTTAAAAACACTGTAGTTGGTGGGGTCATGTAAGACTGTAGTGTGTACTGTAAATACTGTAGTGTGTCTTGTTAGACTGTAAATTGCCCTTGTAAGACTGTAGTGTGGGTCTTGTAAAGGACTGTAGTTATTTGTACCTTGTAACACTGTAGTGTGACTTGGAAACATACTGTGTCCTGGCAAGACTGAAGGTGCTTGTAAGACTGTAGTGTGTTTTGTAAAACTGAAGTGTGCCTGTAAGAGTGGTAGTGTGTCCCCTTGTAAGACAACAGTGTGTCTTGTAAGCCTGTAAGTGTATCTTGTAAACAGTAGTGTGACTTGTAAGACTAGACCCTTGTCCCGTGTAAAGACGGGAGAGGTGACCTTGTAAAGTACTGTAATTCTAGTAAAACTGTATGTGGTCTTGGTAAGAGTGTAGTGTGTCCTTATAAGAGTGTAAGTGAGGTCTTGTAGACAAAACATTGGTGTCCGATGTAGACATGTAATGTGACTTGTAAGACTAGAAATTTGTCTTGTAAGACTGTAGTTGTCTTTTGTAAGACTGTAGTGAGTCTTGTAGACTGTAGTGTTAAATTGACAGACTGTTAAGTGGTGCCTTTCAGACTGTAGTGGGGTCTTGCAAGAATACAGAGTGACTTGTAAGACTGTATGTCCTTGTAAGACTACAGTGTGTCTTGTAAAGACTGTAGTGTGTCTTGTAAGACTGTAGTTGGCCTGTTAGACGTAGTGTGTCCCCATTTGGTAAAAGAACTGTATTGTGTCATGGATGGACTTCGTGGTATCTAGTACGACTAGTAATGTATCTGGAAAGACACTAGTGAGGGACTTTGTAAGACTGTAAGTTGGTGTCTTGTAAGACAATAGTGGTGGCGTCAGCAAAGAGAAAAGGGATTCAGGTGTATGGGAAATACGTTTGGAAGATCATATAATGTAAAATGAGAAGAGCAGGGGACCAAGACCACTTCCCTGTGGAACCTCCAGTAATCAAGTGGCCCGATGTATTTTATGATGCCCTGGGTGGTTTTTTAATGTGACAATACTGATACCTCATTTAGTAAGGTAGGATTTTGAAAAATGCAAGCGCATGGACCCTCCTTAACCATAGTGGTCACGTTTGTGGAGTAGGAATGCCGTGGGTTCTACTGGTGTCAAACGCATTTCCTTAGGTTCAATAAAATTTCCTAGTGGATATCCCAAATTATCCAATGCTGTTAAAGCAGATCCTATCATTTTACAATTTGTATCATTTAATAGCCCTTTTATTTTTTCCCTGGAATCCAAATTGGCATGGGTTTGAGTATGTTTTGTGTCGTTATAAATGAATAAATCCTCCCGAGCACGTATTTTTTCTCGAAGATTTTTGGGATAGCAATGGTTAGTTTTGATTATTGCCTATAAGTTTTGTTTACAATCTTAGGGGTCACCAACCTTATGTATATGTGTAACCCTTGCTGTCTTTGAGTAGTGTCCGTGGAAAGTGCCTAGTTTTATCTAGTGAACCATGTTTTAAAAAGTAGTGGTAAGTAGCAATGCGAAAAGGACATGGGCCGCTCGCTGGTACAATAATGGTGGGACTAAAATACAGATATCCCCTGAGGTATTTTGAGTGGACTTTTATAAACGCGGTAACTACCGTTGGGCTCAGTTGAAAACAAGATAGCGGGAATTTGGAAAATTCCCATCCTAGGTAGTCCCGGCAAGGGCGTTTGGAATGTGGATTATATTACTTACAGAGCAGATCTCTGTTTGAGAAGAAGTCATTTTACTAGTTAGCTGAAAATCAGTGGGATGCAGTGGGTGTTTTTCATTAGGTTAAGTTATTACAATATTCTTGTATTTTTTTTCAGTTTTTGTTTGGTCCCAGAGTCTGGGAAAGTATTTTTCCCAGTCTTTTTTATAACTCCCTCCTTGTGTACAGTGAATTTTGCAGGAGTATTAACAGTTGTTTTGGGCTTTCTTTATTACTTTGGTGAGAACTGAAGAAATAATGTTTAAGGAAAATCTTTGTGTATTTAGCCCTGTCTATATTGGGCTTTTTCAAATTGGTGGTTTTTTCTTACAATTGATTTCAGAATGCTGCTGGTTAGCCTGGGCAACCGAGCCCGTTATATTTGGGGATCTGATCAATTATTATAGGACAATGATTGTTGTATCGCCACCTATTTTGTTTAAGAAAAATGTCTGTCCATCATTAGTACCATAAGCAATGGAGAATTTTCTGTAAGGCCATACAACTGTCCCCTTTTAGGCCTGCCCTGTGAAAATTCCTTATGAGGCCCTCGTCCATGGAGTCCCTAAATGACAACTTTTTTGCTGTAATTCCCGAGTGGTGGGGTTTATACTAACTGTTTTGTTACGAGGAAGTGTAGGGTAGTAGGTCTGTAGTTGCTGTCCCTGTGAATTTTAATCCCTGATGTAAGAGGGGCTAGTAATATTGGGTCCCATAATATTGGTCAATCTATGGTTTGCACAAGTCTCGGTCACCTGGTTGGTTTTTAGATATTGTTTGGTAAGAGAAAGGGAGGGTTGTTCAAATTGTATGATGAAATCAGTTACCAGGCTAGATCATCTGGTAAGGCCAAGGTTTGTAATGAAGGCTCCCGCTAAGAGACAGGTGGTTCTGTATTCATTTGTCCTGTTTATAGGAGCTTAAGGTGTTTTTAACAGAAAAATTAGCAAAAATTTATCCCCCATATTCATCACAAAAGCAAGAGATGCTGAAACCAAGATATTGGTTAGAAATAATAGATTGCAGTACCAACCCTCCCCAACGCTGTCTTGGTATGGGTCCCTGCAGTTGTGAATTGCTGTGTATCCGGTATAGGGAGATTGTCCAATTTGAGCCCTGCTTTAGCCAGGTCCCTCAGTAAGAATAATTGCAGAAGGGTGGGGTCTATTAGCATTATAGAGAATAAACTTTTACAAATTGAAAATTTGAATTTGAACTCGAGGAACTAAGCGACTAAGTGACCTAAAGCAAAATCACCAATAAAGTAAATAGTTTTATGCTGTTAAAGTTTCATCATCATGTCCCATTGTAATTGGTTTATGTACAATTCCTCCAATCACAAATCCGGCAAACATTGGGAACGCCCCCCACCTTGTAGTGTGCAGATTACTGAGATTTGCCGGAATTAACAGATTGGTGTTAGGTTAGAATGTACTTAAATAAAAATAACCCAACCTTGCAACTCGATGTAATCACAAAGGGCCTTATTCCTCCTAAGAAAAAAGGAGAGTAGATGTAAAAATAGAAAGAGATAGGCCCTCCCTTTTCAGGTGGACGGAAAAAGGAATATCAGGGCGGCTTAAAAGAGGTTCATATTCTGAAATGCGTAGGAGACAACTGGTCAGAGAAATAGCATGCATCCGTACTAAGCAAAAAGAATCCTTTCGGAAGTCAGGAATCGCGGGAAAGAAACTAAAAGCCTTAATGAAATCGAAAAGAATCCCAAAGTATTTTTCTTCCTCTATGCAATCAAAATCGAGAACACCGTCCATATTGGGCCCCTACTTAACAAGATGGTTTCCTACACAGATGACAGCAAGGAAATGAGTTGAAGCCTACACAAGTCCCAATATGACTCAGATTAATTTTAGCAGCCGCTAACCAACTGGAGAGTCCGAAGATCAAAATGAATTTTTATGAAGAGAGCCACAAAATTTGATTAACACAAGCCTATCCCTATGTTATCCTGACGCCAAATTGGACTTCGAACAGGCGATAAATGGCACATGCCCCATGCCACCTCCTGCCCCCAGGGCCCAGACCACATGGAAACTCTGTGTTCCATCAAGAACTGAAGAAGCCCATCAAGAGCCTTTTCCATCCTATGGAGAGGGAGCATGGACACGGGGGTCGTCCCACAGTTTACTAGAAACAACAGACAAGCCCCACTCCACAAAAGGGGACAGAAAACGCAACAGCAAAGAACTACAGACCAATACACAAACATCCCATATCATAAAAATCAAAAGAAAGGGACCCTAAAGAGCAAAGGATCACCACCCATCTAGAAACCCCAATCATTTACACAACCCAGGACAACATGGGGTTTAGAACAGTCCTCCGTTCTGTACTCAAGTAATTGGATCACTACTACAAGGAACCCTAAGCACTAGAAGACAAAAAGAATGCAGATGTAAATAATACAGACATTGCAAAAAGCCTTTCCGACAAGTGTGGACCCTAGGCGTTTACCTGGCGGATATAACCTGAAGAGAGTTTCGGGGGTCACGCCCCCGCGCCCGGACCTGTGACCAACCCCTCCGGTGGATCAGCGCCAGATCAACCAGGCTGTTGGCAGCTGGCTGCACGCAAACCCACATACATGATCCACCAGCACCACAAGATCCATGACAGACTATTAGGTGCATGTCCCATGCCAGCTTGAAGACCTGCCAGGGGACAGTTGGTAATTCCCCCGTATGTGTGTTGGAGCCAGTTGAACAGTCTCGGGCTCCAGGAACCACGTTTATTGTATGGTCCCTCTTAACGTGCTAGTGACACCCTTGTTTTTCATGGGAATGGTGGCAAATCGTTCCCCTGCCAAGTCTTTTTGCATATTCGTATTGAGTGGAATATTTCGTGTGCCCAAGTTCGGTACTAGTCCCCTCTAAGGAATTTTCCAGGTTGTCAAATCATGTATCTCTCCCTCCTGCTTCCAGGGAATACAGGGTATTAGAAACCTCAAGCCGCCTCCCATAAATTGAGGTGTTTTTTTATCTCCATGGCGTAATAGCGCACAAAATGCGTGCTAAAGGTATAACAGGGAAAAAGTCGGTCGATAATCTATAATTTCCTCTCTAACAGAACACAAGAGAGTATCCTGCCAACAGAGAAAGTCCCGAGGCAGCTACGTGAAAAAGCTCTGTTCACATGAATAAAGGTAACGCATAAAGTAATCACGAGTAAAAACTAAGTATCTACTCGGTTCCCTGGGTCGGTCCTGTCATTCCGTAAGACTTTGTGAGGACCGTGACAGGGGCAACATAAGCTGAGGGTCTGAAGTGATCGACTTTCACCTATAGTATCACTTATGGACGGTATGTGAGACATAATGGCAAAGTAAAGCACGAGAACAATTTAAGGGCAAAAAATAATGAACAATAAAAAATGAATATAAAATTCTAGAATTGAAATAAAGAATGGCAACTAAATATCTGCAGAAGTAATAAAAAAAAAAATGTCTAAGAACACTGCAAGAGGAAGAACAACTACAATTTAAAGGACTATTGGCAGATAAAAATTTACATTGGAAATATCCAAGTAAAAATATAACTGGAGACTGAAAATTACATGCAAAATGAGCTGTCTTTACACCTGCTAATAAAGAAAATTAATTAATTAAATTTTTAAATCAATGTTAAAAAGTATAAACAGAAAAATTTATAAATTATTAAACTGGGAAAATTTAAAGTATTTTCTAAGAATGCAAAAACAGAATTAAAATATAATTTCAAAAAAATATATCAAAGAAACGAAAAGTAAATCACTGCAGAACAAGTGGCAAAACAAAATAAGGGTAGAAAAATCACTGCAGTAATAAAGTGGGTCAACAGGAAAAACACACGGTAAATAAATGAAATAAAAATATGAAAGAAAAAACTGATTTGAAACACTTAAACTCTTAATTGTAATATTAGACAAACCCAATTTACTCAAATCAGAGAAAAAGGCAAACACATTTTATAACGTTTAAAAAGTAATTGAAATTGCATCAAGAGTGAATTTTTTCAAAGAACATAAAAAAAATATGAATCAAATAAAACAAAGGGAACAAACGGGTAAAGTAACACTTACAGGGCGGGGTGCAAAACACAACATAATTTAAGAAATATTTCCTTACAACAAAAATCTTGCTGTGGACTGATTACGAACAAAACTTTTTGCCTGCAAAAATAAAGGTACACAGTCCTGCAAAAAAATTAGAGAAATGAGACACTGCAGGCATACAAAAAAAAAAAGAACACAACATAAGAAAAAATGGATAATTTGGTATACTGGGGTGATTATTCACTGCATGAAAATACAATGACAATTACTGGAGAATACAACGACGGAAAGAATTCAATAAAAAAAATGAATCACTACACCACAGAGTGACGACCTGGTAACAGCACAACAAATAAAACTTACTACAGACAGGGAGTAATAGCATAAAGAAAACACAATAAAAAATAATAATATAATGAAAACACTGAAAAAATGTAAAAAATATGAGTCAAAAAAAACACACTTAGTCTACACAGAAAACCCAAAGTTTAAGAGTACACAAGAAATTTTACTATAAATGTCTCACTCAACGCAATTGTCGTTTAAATGCAAGAAAAATGTCTCGAAACTATCACTGAAGTCTGGTAAGTAAAGTCCGGAGATTTCTGGGGATGAGGTAGGCTGTAGGTTTTTGTGAGGGGAGGTTAGCCTGGTGGGTGACGGTTCACCTTGACCCCTGGCCGCACACTCACAAACGTTCCCCTTTCTAACGTCAGGAATTTAACCCGTAAAAATCCCCGCTCCACAACCACTGTCACCATTTATCATGTGGGAGTATTCGACAAGTGAATTTATGGTAAGAAACTCACGTAGGCGGTAATTAACGAAATAATTACAGATAAAGGTTAATAACCGCCCTTACAGCCCCGTGACCTGCCTCCCTTGCTCACCTCGTATAACTGACTGACTGACTGCCACCCACGTCCCCCATATGGGTCTTGCAATAATGCCAGGGTTCAGCGCAATAACGGAGTTTTTCAGATAGTGGAACTCAGCAGAGAAACAGTTTGTTCCTTGAGTCAATGGTACCTGTTACAGGTAAACAGGTTACTACTAACTGAGACCTGATTCACCCGGGCTGTGGGCTCCGTACGTGGTTTTTTATTTGGCGTGCAGCCCAGCAGCAACAGCCTGGTTGATCGGCGCTGATTTCCACCAGGAGGCTGTCCACAGACCGGGCCGCGGTGCGTTTGACCCCCGGACCTTCTCTCCAGGTAAACTCCAGGTAACCCCTTCAGCTTGTTTCGCTCAAGGGCCAGGACATCCAACTTCTTTTCATTTCAAATAACATCAGCAATCCACTGTTTTCTTGTCATCTGCACCTACATCCATGCACATTTAAGCAAATCCCGTTTTTATAAAGTTTTTTACCTTCTTCTCTTTTTTTAGTATATGTCTTAGAAGGAAGAAGGGGTTTACAAGCCATTGCTCCCTGCATTTTTTAGTCCGCCCTCAAACGACCACGCAAGGCTTTCGAGGAAATATTCTATTTCCACAACCCATGGATGGGGGAGTAAACACTATACTACGTGGGAGTTGGCCCAAAGATAGTGGGAGGAAACAGCTAGATTCTTTGGATATTAGATTCAGGAAACACAAAAAAGCGCTTGCAACAGTTGATGACCCGCAAAAACGTGGGTAATCTTCCCCTAGGTTAACGATGCTGGACACCTCAAACAAAAGTTCAGAGATGCTAGACTATCTTTAAGAAGACCCGTCTGTCAAGGGTGATGGACGATTATAAACGTCGTCACATCTCTACTGCTCTCTACTGCTCTGCCCTACCTTTCTGAACTCGACCTAAAAAGCTTACTGTTTTTTTTACCTGATTTACCCCTGGAAGAGAGGTTTCCAGGTCAATGCCCCCACGCCCCGTCTGGTGACCAGCCTCCTGGTGGATCTGAGCCAGATCAACCAGGCGGTTTTGCCTGCTGCTGCACGCAACCAACAGATTGAGGCCACAGCCATGCCTGATCAGGAAAACTGACTTAGGTGCTTTGTCCATTGGCCAGCTTGGACGACCTGCCAGGGGTATGTTGGTGATCCCCCATATGTGTGCAGGGAAAGGCCAGTTTTTGAAACAGTACCGGGCCCCTGACACATAACTGTATGGTCTCTTAACGTGGCTAGTGACAACCCCCTGCATTTCATTGGGTGGATGGTTGGGCTCGTCTGCCAAGTCCATTTGCTTTCGAAGTGAGTATTTTCGTGGTAGCAAGTTTTTCGGTACTAGTCCCTCTAGGAAATTTTCCAGGTTGTATATTATTCAAAATGTAATCTCTCCTCCTGCATTCCAGGGAATACAGGTTTTAGGAACCTCAAGCGCTCCCATTAATTGAGGTGTTTTATTCTCCGTTTAATGCGCGCCGTGAAAGTTCTCTGGTAACTTTTTCTAGGTCCTAAATTTTCACCTTCCATGAAATGGTGCTGATAGTGGTGTCAGCACTACTCCCAGGCCTAGATAGAAACAAGTGACCCCCCTTGATAGAGTGTCATCATGGCTTGGGCATCCCCTTAGTATTTTGAAGGTTCCTCATTATCCATCCTTGACATTTTTTCTAAGCAGAATTGCGATTGGATACAATGTTTATGGTCCTCGAAGGTGAGATCCTCTTGACATGATCACCCCCAGGTCTTTGCGTTGGTGTTTTGCTTCCTATTTTGTGGCCAGAATTTTTTTTGTACTCTGATGAAGATTAATTTCCTCATGTTACCAATCTGAGTAATTGAAATTCTCATCGTTTGAACTTCCCATATTGTTTTCTGCCAGCCCACTGAAAAGATTTGGGTTGGATGCCCGCCTGGAGCCCTTTGCAGTGTCTGCCATGGAAGACACTGTCCCATGCATATTCCGGTGACCATCCTGCAAAGGAAGAAACACGTGCTGTGGCTGACATCCTTGCCTAATGTCCCGGAATGAGATGAGGAACAAGAATGGGAGCGAGTACTGTGCCCTTGTGGAAACAGAGCTTTTTCACCACTGTAGCTGCCCTTTTCGACATTACTCTGTTGACGAACTACCACTATGTCTTTAGTGAGGAAATTATAGATCCATCGACCGAATTTCCTGTTCATTCCTTTTAGCAATAGCACCATTTTGTGCCTATACGCCAGGTCACACATGTTGAAGGCTTTTGCAAAGTCTGTCTATATATTAACATCGCAAGTTCTTTTTGTCTTCTAGTGCATTTAGGAACTGTCATAGGGATCCAATAGTTGAGAAACAGACAGGAGCGATCCTGTTATCTAAAACCCATGTTTTTGCCCTGGGTTGTGTTAAACTGATGGGTTTTCTAGAGGGGTGTGATTTCTTGCTTCTATGACCCTTTCAAAGATTTATATATGTGATTGTTATGCTATCGTTTCTGGTATTTCTTTGCTTTGCATTACTGCCCTTTGTGGAGTGGGGGATATGTCCCTGTTGTTTTTTAGTAACGAGGACCGACCCCCGTGTCCCATGCTCCCGCTCCCATAGGATGGAAAAGGCTTTCGTGATAGGGGCTTTTCTTCTTGCAGTTCTTTGACGAATCACAGAGTTTTCCATGAGTCTGGCCCCTGGGGCAGAGTGCATGGCATGTCCATTTATCCCTGTTCGTAGTCCATTTAGCGGTCCAGGATAACATCCGATAGGCTTGGTGTTAAATCAAATTTTGTGGCTCTCTCATAAAAATGTCATTTTGATCCTTTCGACTCTCAGTCCCCCTGGTAGCGGCTTGCTAAAAACTGAGTCAATGACTTGAGTACCTCCACTCAATTTCCTTGCTGCCATCTGTTTGTAGGACCCATTTTTGTTAAGTAGGGGCAATACCGACGTTTGTTTCTCGATTTTGATTTGGCTAGGAAAAGAAAATTTTGAAACCCTTTTTTTTTTTTGGTTTTCTTTTCGATTCAAATTATGGCTTTTTAGGTCTTCCGCGATTTTCTGACTCCCCTTAAAGTATTCCTTTTAGCTTAAGTTCGAGCTTGCTATTTTCTCTGACCAGTGTCTTCCCTAACGCATTTTCAGATATATAGACCCTCTTTAGCCCGCTCTTGTTATTCTTTTCCGTCGCCTGCATAGGGGAGCGCCTGTCCTCTTTTCCTATTTTTTACATCTACTCCCTCCCCTTTTTTCTTAGAGGAATAATCCTTGTGCATACATCCCGAGTGCCACCGAGTTCATCTGTCTAGGCATAAGTTGGGTCTGTGTTGCTTAGTGTATCTTCCCAGCTTATAACGTTAGGTCTTGTTTACTTGGTCCCCACTTTATGTTTTTTTTGTTATTGAAGGTTGAATTTGGTGGAATGCTCCCCCTCGTGACTAGTTCCCTCATTTTGGTCCCGGTCCTGGGGCTCCACGCATACATGGTCCTGAACCTCAATTATGTTTGTGACTGAGTATAATTGGTTTTTGAAATATGTGAAACATTTCTTATCAGATTTCATCATTGTTTAGTGAAGATGAAGGTCTCAGTGTTTCTCCATTCCTAGTAAGGCTCTATTAATTTGCCCTTGGGTTACATTGAATTTTGTGCAGAGATTTTAAAAGCTCGTAGTGGACTGTGAGTTTTCATCAGAGCTGCCTCCTGGTGGTTATTACTGCACAAAGTATTTTGCTATATTCCATCCATTTTATAGGTGCCTTAGTTGAAAATCCCCCCAGGAGGAAGATTTTGGGTGCAGGAAAAAGCTGGAAGATTTTCCAGACAGTGGTCCCAATTATTTAACAGCCTTGTTCCTGGAATTTGCTTGCGATGTTTTGCATCCCGGAAGGCTTTGTAAGACAACCACAATGACTAGGTTTTTTTGGTTCTTCGACCTTTTACTGCTAAAACTTCCCCAACTCATCATTTGAGCATTAAGCAGTTCTGGTGCAAACAAGTGACCTCTGCAAATGTACAGGCCAACCCCCCCCCCCTTTATGCCTGGTTTCCTCTGTCCACATCTGAATAGGTTTTGTAACCTGGGATCCAATATTCGTTGGCCAAGTGCTCCTTTATGTGGGTCTTCAGTGAAAGCCGCAAACATTGCCTTTGCCTCTGCAAGCAGTCCACGGATGAAAGGTATTTTGTTGTTTGTTGCTGGACCTTTATGACCCCTATTAACTTGCAAAAGAAGAATGTTTTTATCGGACCTGGTGGTATTTTGTTGGTACATGGGGGGGATTTTTTTTTTTTTCTGTTCCGCATTAGTAATCTGTTACATCTGTTGGTTTGGATGGAGGCCATCGACTGTGGTTCCCTCTCCAGGAAGACTGGAATTGGTACGATTTCCTTTTTTTTTTTTTCTGCCATTTCCATGCCAGTTTATTTTTCCTCCCCTGGCACTAAAAAAACCTCTCCCTCTTGAGTGGCTTTGGTGGCTACCCAGGGGTTTTCCCAATGGCCTGTATGTTTTTTGTATCTGTTGTCCCCCTTTTAGATGGTATGCCCTGGCAATTTTTAAGATATAGCACAGTCGTTGTTCCTGTACTGAAGAGGTAACACATTCAGGGTGGGAAAACGCTTGAAAGGAAGGGATTTAGCCCATTTTTCCTGTTTGTCATAGGCATGGCATATTTTCCTAGGGTGGACATAGTTGGCATGTCCCCCCATCCCTGTTTTTTTTTTCTCCAGATTTTCCATGCCAAGCAGAATACCAAGTGCATAGTATGTGCACAGGCTTGGTTTTCCCTTCCGCTTTGGCCTTGGTTTTTTCTGTTACTGTAATTCCCCTATGTGCATGTTTTTCCCTGTCCTTACTTCTATCCTCCCCTAGCACACCAACAATGGAGACTCCCCCACTAGTTGTTTTTGGTAATTTAATTCCTCAACATTTGCTATTTGGAGTCCTCTTTGGTTTGCCTATTTCCTGCGTATTTTCTAGTTTGCAATATTGGGATTTTATCTTATCTTTGACTACACTTGTTTTTTCCCTACTATGGCTCCTGTGCTCCCCAAGAAGTCCCATTTATAACAATGTAATCCTTCACTGGCGTATAAGACATTGTCCCCGACTACCCTGGACGGAAATCTCCACTTCACCATTACTGTCTTGTCTAACCAGTTTAATTAAACTTTCTTCATAAAAGCTTTGTGAAGCTGTTGACCACACTAAAGAATTTTGATATTATTTTACTTAGATTTTAGTAAGGCTTTTGATAGAGTTTCCACACCATAAAGACCTGTAAGAAAGTGGCAGCTCCATGGCATTGGGGAAAAAGTGCTCTCGTGGATCCGAGTCCATGGTCCTCACTGACAGGAAAGCAGAGAGTGGTCCATAAATCGGTGTTAAACTCCCCCGAGAGGGGGGATCTGTAACAGGTGGCGTTCCCACAGGGATCAGTTCCTTGTGCCCCGTTTGTTTGTTTATAATAGATTTCAAGATCTTGAAGAGGAATTAACTACTGAATAATACAATTCCCGCCCGATGACACAAAAGATAGGTAAGAAAATTAAATGATTCAAACGTAGAAGTTATGGAAACCTTACAGGAAGGCTTTAAACAACTCTATTCATGGTCAGAAAAAGTGCAGAATGCAGTTCAATGTTGATAAATGCAAGTTTCTGAAGCTTTGGGAGTGCCCAAAAACCCTAGTACTTATAAGTGTAAAATGATGTAAGAGACTTAGCCATACGGAATTGCCGAAAAGGACTAGGGGGTTTATGGTGGAGCAATCAACCATTTAAACCTAGACAGCAATGCCTAAGCATACGTAAAATAAAATACAAAAAAAATAATGCAAATAGATTACTGGGGATTTTATATCAAGAGTGTAAGCAACAGAAAGGGCCAGAGGTCAAGACTGGCAGGCTTTATACATCATTAGTAAGGCCTCACCTAGATTATGCAGCCTCAGTTTTCTGGTCTCCTTACTTACAAAAAAGGACATAAAATTTCGTTTTTGTTAGAAAACATTCAGCGTAGGAATGACTAAATTAATACCATAGCATTAGAAATCCCTCCTTAAGAAGAAAGATTGGAAGACTCTTAATTTACAATTCACTTGTTAGAACGCAGAATGAGGGTGACCTGACTCGAAGTGAATAAGTGGGAAGATAGGTATTACTAAAGGTGATATTAATAAGTCTTTGGATGTTCACTCTCCAAGAGAGAACCCGCAGGTAATGGATTTAAATTAATATGTTTAGATTTAGAAAGGGACATAGGAAAGTTATAGGTTTGAATAATAGGGTACCTGGTACCTGATGAGAGTTTCGGGGGTCAACGCCCCGCGGCCCTGTCGTGACCAGGCCCCCCTGGTTGATCAAGCGCCAGATCAACCAGGGCTGATGCTGCGGCTTGGCACGCAAACCACGTACGAGCCACAAGCCCGGCTGGATCAGGAACTGAGCTTTTAGGTGCTGGACCAGAGCCCCAGCTTGAGAAGACTGCCAGGGGCTGTTTGGTAATCCCCCCTTATGTAGTGCTGGGAAGGCAGTTGAACAGTCTTCGGGCCCCCCCTGACACTTTTTGTATGGTTCACTAAACGTGCCCTAAGAGACAACCCCCAGCTTTTCATTGGGGGATGGTGCATCGTCCCTGCCAAGTCCCTTTTGCTTTCGTAGTGAGTGATTTTTTCGTGTCAAGTTTCGGTACAAGTCCCTCAATTTTTCCAGGTGTATATAATCATGGGTATCTCTCCTCATAGCTTACAGGGAATACAATGTTTAGAAAACCTCAATAACCTCAAGCGCTTCCCATAATTGGGTGGTGTTTTTATCTCCGTTTATATGCGCCGCCGTGAAAGTATCTCTGTTAACAGTTTTTTCTAGTCGGGGGCCCAAATTTCACCACTGCCTTTGCAAAGTGCAGTTTAGATGGGCAGCAATATTCCACCCTAGATAAACAATTGACCCTGAAGAAGCTGTCATCATGGGCTGGCCCTCCCTAGTTTTTGAAGTTCTCATTAAACCATCCAGTACATTTTTCTAGCAGATGCGATATGATACAATGTTATTATGGCCTTGAAGTGAGATTCCCTCCGACAATAATCACTCCGAGGTCTTTGACGTTTGTGTTTCGGCTCTTTTTGTGGCCGAGAATTTGATTGTACTCGATGAAGAATTTTAATTTTCCTCATGTTTTTACCATAATCCTGAGTTAATTGGAAAATTTCTCATCGTTGAAACTTCTATTGTTTTTCCCTCTGCACCCCACTGAAATATTTTGGTTGAATGTCCCGCCTGGAGCTTGCAGTGTTCTGCAATGGAAAGACACTAGTTCCCGCAGATTCGGGGTGTCATCCTGCACAAAGGGAAGACACGGTGCCTGTGGCTGACATCCATGTCTAATGTCAGGATATGAGGGATGAGAAAACAAGATGGGAGCAAGTACTGTGCTTGTGGACAGAGCTTTTTCACCGTAGCTGCCTCGACTTTACTCTGTTGACGACTACTCCTCTGTGGTTCTGTTAGAGAGGAAATTATAGATCCATCGACCCGACTTTTCCCTGTTATTCCCTTTAGCGCGCTTATGTGCGCTTTACGCCATGGACACACTGTCGAAGGCTTTTTGCAAAGTCTTGTATATATTACATCTGCTTCTTGTTTTGTACGCTTCAGTGCAATTTAGGACCCTGGGTCGTAGGATCCCCAGTAGTTTTGAGGGAGGACAGACAGGGAGCGAACCTGTTCTAAAAAAGAACCCATGTTTGCCGCCCTCCAGGGTTTTGTGTTAACTGATTCAGATGGGTTTTTCTTTTATCCTAGAATGGGTGGTGATCATCTTTCATTTGCATCTTAGGGGGACAAGGATTAGGATCACCTACAAATCAGTTCACATTCCCCCCACTAAGTAGGACCCCTTTCAAATCCCTTCCCCGTATAACAGGAAAAATTTTCACTTAAGGAGGACTAAGGTCAGTACACTCCATTCAAAGATTTTATGATGAATGGGATGTTATACGTGCTATATTTGGTCTTGAGTGGCTAGGAGTAGAGTTTTTGAGCTATTGGTGTATGGTAGTTTCTGGTTCTCTTCTAGGTTAGTTCCTCTTTGCGCAATTGAGTTGCTTATATTTAAAAAAATAGCTGCGAAGGGCCCCCTTTGTGGGACGGTGGGGGGCTATGTCTGTATGTTTTTTAATTAGTAAACTGGGGGAAACAACGACTCCCCGCCGTGTTCCATGCTCCGCCCCTCTCCATAGGAATGGAAAAGGCCCTCGTGTAAGGGCTTCTTGCAGTTCCTGAATGAGTGGAACAACAGTCCCTACCTATTGGTTTATTGGAGGCTGGGACTTTGGGTAGTTTTCAAATCTAGTATGGATAAGTACAATAGTGGGGAAGGGTTGGATTTGATGGGACTATTTCACATAAGAGCTTATTTTTGGGTGGCATTGATAAATTGGGTTGGCAAAGAGTTATTGGTTAGTGGAATGAAATATTGGTTAAAGACCTGCCTAGTAATGTCCAGCAGGCCTCCTGCAAGCGTTCCTCCCTATTCTTATTTTCTTATGTTTCCCCGTGTGGTAAGACTTGTAGTGTGGTCCCTTGTAAAGACTGTAAGTGAGTCCCCTAGTAAGACTGGAGTGGTGTCCCCTTGTAAAGACTGTAGTGTGTCTGTAAGACTACAGTGTGTCCCTGTAAGACTGAGAGTGTCTTGAAAGACTGCAGTGTGTTCCCCTTGCAAGAACTTGTATTGTGGTTCTTGTAAGACTTGTAGAAAGTCCCCCCCTTGTAAGATAGACTGGTCCCCTTGTTAAGGACTGTAGTGTTCCCTTGTTAAGACTAGTCAATGTCCTGGAAAGACTGTAGTGTGACCCTTGTAAAGACTAAAGTGTGTCTTGGTAGAACTTCAGTTGTGTCATGTAAGACTGTAAATAATGTCCTTGCCAAGACTGTAGTGTGGTCCTGTAAAACTGTAGTGTGTCTGTAAGACTGTAGTTGTATGTTTTGTAAAAACAACAGTGTGCCTTGTAAAGACTGTAGTTGTGACTTGTAGACTACAGTGTGGTCCTTGTAAGACTGTAGTGTGTTTTTTGTAAAGACTGTAAGTGGTGTCCTCGTAAACAAGTATGTGTCCTTGTAATACGTAGTGTGTCCCCTTGTAGAACTGTAGTGTGTCCCTTGTAAGACTACGTGTGACTTGTAAGCCTGTAGTGTAATCTTGTAAACTGTAGTCAGTCCTTGTAAGACTAGACTCTGTCCGGGTAAGACTGGAGTTGGTTGTCTTGGTAAGAACTGTAAAAATATTCATGTAAAAACACGTAGTTGAGTCCCCCTTGTAAGACTGGTATGGCTTTGTAAGACTGTAAGTGGTGTCCTTGTAAGAGTGTAAGTGTGTCATGTAATAGAGTAGTGTGTCTTGTTTAGACTACAGTGTTGTCTTTTGTAATACTATAAATGTGGGTCCTTGTAAGACTGTGGGGTGTGGGCACCCCTTTGTTAGAACAGTAGTGTCTTGTAAAGACTGTAGTGATCCTTGTAAGACTGTTGTGTGTCTTGTAAGACTGTCGTGTGTCCTTGCACAGAATACAGAGTTGTCTGTGAAGACTGTAGTGTGCCTTGTAAGACTACAGTGTGGTCCCCTTGTTAAAGACCTGTAGTTTTGTCTTGAAAGACCTTTTATTGTGGTCACCCCTTGTAAACTGCAGTGTGATCCTTGTAAGACTGGTAGTGGTGTCTTTGTAAGAAACTGGTAGGGTGGTTTTTTTAAAAACACTGTAGTTGGTGGGGTCATGTAAGACTGTAGTGTGTACTGTAAATACTGTAGTGTGTCTTGTTAGACTGTAAATTGCCCTTGTAAGACTGTAGTGTGGGTCTTGTAAAGGACTGTAGTTATTTGTACCTTGTAACACTGTAGTGTGACTTGGAAACATACTGTGTCCTGGCAAGACTGAAGGTGCTTGTAAGACTGTAGTGTGTTTTGTAAAACTGAAGTGTGCCTGTAAGAGTGGTAGTGTGTCCCCTTGTAAGACAACAGTGTGTCTTGTAAGCCTGTAAGTGTATCTTGTAAACAGTAGTGTGACTTGTAAGACTAGACCCTTGTCCCGTGTAAAGACGGGAGAGGTGACCTTGTAAAGTACTGTAATTCTAGTAAAACTGTATGTGGTCTTGGTAAGAGTGTAGTGTGTCCTTATAAGAGTGTAAGTGAGGTCTTGTAGACAAAACATTGGTGTCCGATGTAGACATGTAATGTGACTTGTAAGACTAGAAATTTGTCTTGTAAGACTGTAGTTGTCTTTTGTAAGACTGTAGTGAGTCTTGTAGACTGTAGTGTTAAATTGACAGACTGTTAAGTGGTGCCTTTCAGACTGTAGTGGGGTCTTGCAAGAATACAGAGTGACTTGTAAGACTGTATGTCCTTGTAAGACTACAGTGTGTCTTGTAAAGACTGTAGTGTGTCTTGTAAGACTGTAGTTGGCCTGTTAGACGTAGTGTGTCCCCATTTGGTAAAAGAACTGTATTGTGTCATGGATGGACTTCGTGGTATCTAGTACGACTAGTAATGTATCTGGAAAGACACTAGTGAGGGACTTTGTAAGACTGTAAGTTGGTGTCTTGTAAGACAATAGTGGTGGCGTCAGCAAAGAGAAAAGGGATTCAGGTGTATGGGAAATACGTTTGGAAGATCATATAATGTAAAATGAGAAGAGCAGGGGACCAAGACCACTTCCCTGTGGAACCTCCAGTAATCAAGTGGCCCGATGTATTTTATGATGCCCTGGGTGGTTTTTTAATGTGACAATACTGATACCTCATTTAGTAAGGTAGGATTTTGAAAAATGCAAGCGCATGGACCCTCCTTAACCATAGTGGTCACGTTTGTGGAGTAGGAATGCCGTGGGTTCTACTGGTGTCAAACGCATTTCCTTAGGTTCAATAAAATTTCCTAGTGGATATCCCAAATTATCCAATGCTGTTAAAGCAGATCCTATCATTTTACAATTTGTATCATTTAATAGCCCTTTTATTTTTTCCCTGGAATCCAAATTGGCATGGGTTTGAGTATGTTTTGTGTCGTTATAAATGAATAAATCCTCCCGAGCACGTATTTTTTCTCGAAGATTTTTGGGATAGCAATGGTTAGTTTTGATTATTGCCTATAAGTTTTGTTTACAATCTTAGGGGTCACCAACCTTATGTATATGTGTAACCCTTGCTGTCTTTGAGTAGTGTCCGTGGAAAGTGCCTAGTTTTATCTAGTGAACCATGTTTTAAAAAGTAGTGGTAAGTAGCAATGCGAAAAGGACATGGGCCGCTCGCTTGTACAATAATGGTGGGACGTAAGACAGATTCCCTGAGGTATTTTTGAGTGACTTTATAATCGCGGTGACTTCCGTGGGCTCAGTTGATACAAGATAGAGGGAATTTGGAAAATTCCCATCTAGGTTTGTCCCCGGCAAGGGCGTTGGTATGTGGGATTTTACTGACGAGAGCAGATCCTGTTGAGAAGAAGTCATTTATCTTGTTAGCTGTATCAGTGGGATGCGTGGTGTTTCATTAGGTTTAGTTAGGACAATATTCTTGTTTTTTTCAGTTTGTGGGTCCCCAGAGTCTGGGAAGTATTTTCCAGGTCTTTTTTATATCTCCTCTTGTGTCAGTGAATTTGCTGGAGTAGTACAGTTGTTTGGCTTTCTTTATTACTTTGGTGAGAACTGATGAATATTGTTTAAGAATATCTTTGTGTATTAAGCCTGTCTTATTGTTTTTCAATTGGTGTTTCTTATCATTGATTTCAGAATGTGTGGTTAGCCATGGGCAACCGAGCCGTTTATTGTGATCTGTTTCATTTTTATAGGACAATGTTTTGTTGTATAGTCTATTTTGTTAAGAAAAATGTCTGTCCAATCATTAGTACCATTAGCATTGAGAATTCTGTAGCCAGTCAACTGTCTTTAGGCCTGCTGTGAAATTCCTTAGTTGAGGCCTCGTCATGGAGTCTAAATGAAACTTTGCTGTATTCGAGTGGTGGTTTACTAATGTTTGTTACGAGGAAGGTAGGGTAGTGGTCTGTAGTGCTGTCTGTGATTATCCCTGATTTAAGAGGGGCTAGTATATTGGTCCATATATGGTCAATTATGGTTGCACTTGTCTCGGTCATCCTGGTTGGTTTAGTTATTGTTGGTATGAGAAGTGTGTTGTTCATATTGTTGATGAAATCAGTTACAGGCTGATCATCTGGTAGGCCAAGGTTGATATTGAAGGCTCCAGCTAAGAGAAGGTGGTGCTGTTCATTTGTCTGTTATAGGAGTCTTAAGGTTTTTTTACAGTAAAATTAGCAAAAATGTATTCCCCATATTCATCACTAAAGCAAGTGGTGCTGATACAAGATAGTTGGTTAGAATAATAGATTGCAGTACCACCCCCAACTTGGTATGGTCTGCAGTTGTGAATTGCTGTGTATCCTGGTATAGGGTAGATGTCTATTGTGTCCTGCTTAAGCCAGGTCTCAGTAAGAATAATGCAGAAGGGTGTCTTTAGCATTATAGAGAATAAACTTTAAAATTTGAATTTGAATTTGACTCGAGGACTAAGCGACTAAGTGACTAAGAAGAATCACCAATAAAAGTAAGAGTTATGCTGTTAATGTTTCATTCATCATGTCCCATTGTATTGTTTATGTACAAGTCCTCCATCACAAATCCGGCATCATTGGGACCTGTAGTGTGCCAGATTACTGAGTTTGCCGGATTACAGAGTGGTTAGGTTAGAATGTACTTAATAAAATTAACCAACTTGGCACTCGATGTATGCACAAGGCTTATTCCTCTAAGAAAAAGGAGGAGTAGATGTAAAATAGAAAGAGATAGGCGCTCCCTTTACAGGTGACGGAAAAGAATAACAGAGCGGCTAAAAGAGGTCAATATATCTGAAATGCGTGGGGAGACACTGGTCAGAGAAATAGCAAGCATCGAACTTAAGCTAAAAGAATCCTTTAGGAGTCAGGAATCGCGGGAAAGAACTAAAAGCCATAAATGAAATCGAAAGAAACCCCAAAGTATTTCTTCTCCTATGCCAAATCAAATCGAGAACAACGTCCAGTATTGGGCCCCTACTTAAACAAGATGGGTCCTACACAGATGACAGCAAGGAAATGAGTGAGCTACTCAAGTCCCAATATGACTCAGTTTTTAGCAAGCCGCTAACCAGACTGAGAGTCGAAGATCAAAATGAATTTTTTATGAGAGAGCCACAAAATTTGATTAACACAAGCCTATCCGATGTTATCCTGACGCCAAATGACTTCGAACAGGCGATAAATGACATGCCCATGCACTCTGCCCCAGGGCCAGACTCATGGAACTCTGTGTTCATCAGAAACTGAAGAAGCCCTATCAAGAGCCTTTTCCATCCTATGGAGAGGGAGCATGGACACGGGGGTCGTCCCACAGTTACTAGAAACAACAGACATAGCCCCACTCCACAAAGGGGGCAGTAAAGCAACAGCAAAGAACTACAGACCAATAGCACTAACATCCCATATCATAAAAATCTTTGAAAGGGTCCTAAGAAGCAAGATCACCACCCATCTAGAAACCCATCAGTTACACAACCCAGGGCAACATGGGTTTAGAAACAGGTCGCTCCCGTCTGTCTCAAGTATTGGATCACTACGACAAGGTCCTAAATGCACTAGAAGACAAAAGAATGCAGATGTAATATATACAGACTTTGCAAAAGCCTTCGACAAGTGTGACCTGGAGTTTACCTGGAGTTTACCTGGAGAGAGTTTCGGGGGTCAACGCCCCCGCGGCCCGGTCTGTGACCAGGCCTCCTGGTGGATCAGCGCCTGATCAACCAGGCTGTTGCTGCTGGCTGCACGCAAACCAACATACGAGCCACAGCCCAGCTGATCAGGAACTGACTTTAGGTGCTTGTCCAGTGCCAGCTTGAAGACTGCCAGGGGTCTGTTGGTAATCCCCCTTTTGTGTGTTGGGAGGCAGTTGAACAGTCTCGGGCTCCTGACACTTATTGTATGGTCTCTTAACGTGCTAGTGACACCCTTGTTTTTCATTGGGGGGATGGTGCATCGTCTGCCAAGTCTTTTGCTTTCGTATTGAGTGATTTTCGTGTGCAAGTTCGGTACTAGTCCCTCTAGGATTTTCCCGGTGTATTAATCATGTACTCTCCCCCCTGCGTTCCAGGGAATACAGGTTTAGAAACCTCAAGCGCTCCCGA